>CAUYLG010019643.1:0-53642 GCA_963573385.1 Cacajao melanocephalus
TCAAACATAGATTAGGTCTTTTCACATAATCCCATATTTCTTGGAGGCTTTGTTCATTTCTTTTTACTCTTTTTTCTCTAATCTTTCCTTCTCATTTTATTTCATTGAGTTGATCTTCAATCTCTGATATCCTTTCTTCTGCTTGGTTGATTTGGCTATTAAAACTTGTGTATGCTTCGTGAAGTTCTTGTGTTGTGTTCTTCAGCTCCATCAATTCATTTATATTCTTCACTAAGCTGTTTATTCTCGTTAGTGTTTCATCAAACCTTTTTTCAATGTTCTTAGTTTTTTTGCATTGGGTTAGAACATGTTCTTTTAGCTCAGAGAAGTTTGTTATTACCCACTTTCTGAAGGCTGTTTCTGTCAATTCATCAGACTCATTCTCCATCCAGCCTTGTTCCCTTGCTGGTTAGGAGTTGTGGTCCTTTGGAGGAGGTGAGGCATTCTGGTTTTGGGTGTTTTCATCCTTTTTGCACTGGTTTCCTCCCATCTTTGTGGATTTATCTACCTGCGGTCTTTGTAGTTGGTGACTTTTGGATGGGGTCTCTGAGTGGACACCCTTTTTGTTGATGATGAAGTCATTTCTTTCTGTTTTATGGTTTTCCTTCTAACAGTCAAGCTCCTCTGCTGTAGGACTGCTGGAGGTCCACCCCAGACCCTACTTGCCTGGGGATCACCTGCAGCAGCTGCAGAACAGTAATAGTTGCTTCCAGTTTCTTCTTCTGTTATCTTTGTCTCAGAAGGATACCTGCCAGATGTCAGCCTCAGCTCTCCTTTATGAGGTGTCTCTTTGGATACACGAGGCTCGCAGATCTGCTTGAGGAGACAGTCTGTCCCTCATAGGAGCTCAAGTGCTGAGCTGTGACCTCTGTTGTTCCGTTAAGAACTGCTGGACAGGTGCATTTAAGTCTGCTGCAGCGGAACTCATAACCACCTTTTTTTCCCAGATGCTCTGTCCTGGGAAGGTGGAACTTTATTTACAAGTTCCTAACGTGCTGCTGCCTTTTTTTTAGAAATTCCCTACGCAGCAAGGAGGTAGTCTAGTCACAGTCTGCCAGCAGAGGCATCACTGAGCTGCCGTGGGCTCGGCCCAGCTGCTGTGTTAACTTCCTTGCGGTTTTGTTTATAAAAGTATAGTTAGAACTGCCTCAGTAATGGCAGTCTGCCTCAGTAATGCCAGACTGTCTCTGTAATGCTGGACTGCCTGGGTAATGGCAGATTGCCTCGGTAATGGTGAATTGCCTCAGTAATGGCGGACTGCCTCGGTAGAGGTTGATTACCTCAGTAATGGCAGACGCCCTTCCCCCGACAGAGCTGGACCATCCCAGGTTGAGCTGTGCTTGCTGTGAAACTCTCAATCCAGAGCGTAACAGAAGACACAAATTATCAAATTAAAAATTATATCAGTATACCACCACAAAGCTGAGATATTTAAAAGGGTAACAAGTGTACATTTTAACTAACTTTATGCCAAAAAAGTGTAACTGAGATGAAAATGACATATTTCTTGAAGGATACAAATTACCAAAATTTACTCAAACAGGAAGAGACAACCAGAATAGTACTATATCTATTAAACAAATTAAGTTCATTGTTAAAAAAAATTAAACTCCAACTATGAAAACTACAGGCCAAAGTATGTTAACCAACTATAAAATATTTTAAGAAAGGCATATCAAGTGTACCATAAAAACAATTTCAGAAAGCAAGAAAGGAGTGAATGCTTTCCACCCCATATTATGATGGTTAGAATATCCTGAAATCAAAACTAGTAAAGACCTTAAAGGGAAAGAAAACTGTAAAGTAACATCCCTGGCAAACATAGAAGCAAAATTTCTCAAAATATATGGGGAATTAAATATAATGGTACACAAGAAAGATCATGATAAAGTGAGTTTACCCAATGCAAGCAAGATTGCATCAACATTTGAACAATGAAAATCAATCGAGGTAACTAACAATATCAAAAATAACATAATTTGATTATCTTCATAAATACAGAAAAAGCAATTGAGAAAACTCAACTTCCATTCATAATAAAAACACAGAATAAAA
This sequence comes from Cacajao melanocephalus, assembly GCA_963573385.1. Lineage (NCBI taxonomy): Eukaryota > Metazoa > Chordata > Mammalia > Primates > Pitheciidae > Cacajao > Cacajao melanocephalus. The sequence continues at coordinate 2,056 of CAUYLG010019643.1, forward strand.
TAAATCTTTATTAACCTGATTAGTAGTATCTACAAAATATGTATCACTAACACCATAAGATAGCAGTGAAAGACAGTACTTTCACTAAGACCAGAAACATGGCAAAGATGTTCATTTGCACCACTCCTATTAAGCATCATATTGGAGATCAATGAAGAAAAAATAATATTTTCATGAAACATGGAAGGGCATGTTGGTCAGGTGAATCAGCACAGCTGTAGGGAATCATCTCATTGCTGAGGGAGCTCCCACAAAACAAAACACTTCTGAAGTTTTTTGGCCACAAGGTCCTGGACAAAGAGAAGGCGAAGTTCTAGGAGTTGAAAGGTACTGAGAACTGAGTAAGAGTGGAGAAAAGTGTCTTCAACCTTCCTCTTTTTCTTCTGATAAGCCCAGAGGTGCCTGAGAGAGGGCCTCAGTAGAAGCCCAATTCCCAATAAAGAGACTTCCAGATAGAAGCATCTAAGCCAGGAATGCAGGGGTGCCTGAGTCCTTGACTGCCCCTTACTGCAAAGACTGAAATAGATGGGCTATGCCCCAAGCCTGGTGTAGGGAGCGCAGCTTTCTCCATGAGGCCTGCCTGGTGAAGCCTTTGCAATTCCCTGTGGTTGGGCCTGAAAAATCACCCTAGGTTTTTAGTCAGAAGTCAGAATACTTACATTTCATTTAAAAAGGGTTATTTTTCTATTGTTATCATAATGTATTGTATTTATAATGGAAATGAACATCTTCTCATTATTTTATAGACCTGATTCTAGTCATCTGTAGGAGCATTATCTGTACAAGCATTATCTGTACTTATGAAGAAACCCAACAGAAAAATTGTCAGGACATGTAACATCACTTAAGGATCATTCTTAGATAACTGTGTTCAACTGACCCTTTGGTTATAATCTATTCAGGTTTTAATTGTCTTCTTAAATAAATTTAGAAATTTATATTTTATTAGAGTTTAATGAAAAAAAAAGGAGTCACTTTATATACCTCAAATGTCATATGCTCTAATGTGAAGAATTAGAAGCATGTGAAATATTGGAAAGGAAAGGCTAAGGGAGTGAGGTAACTGGAACCTGACACTCACAACTTCAGCTTCTATACCAGCAGGACAGATTTCCAAAGCTCGCCTGGAAGCCACTGAGAACCACCTATCTGCTATCCTTGCACGCATCTGACTGCAACCATCTCCAAAAGATAGGACTTTACCTGCTTTTCCATTTTCTGTATTTCATACAAGGGCCTCACCAGGACATAGATTGGCATAAGGGCAAAGGACATGTGAAATTGCACAACAGACATGATGAGGTACACAGAAAAGGATCATCCCATGATAAAAAAGAAACATGAAAGGAAGATATGAGGCTTCATCGAAAAACTGGATAGTGGAGACAGTATAAAGGGACTGCCCATAATTTTATGATCTTACATTCTTCTCCCTTGGGTAGATTCTATGCCTGTAGGACTAATAAGCTTTGATCTAGGCATGACCTGAATTTAAGAGATCCAGGAAAAGCTGAAGCAGAAGGGGGAATGAATACACTCAGTTAATTACTACAAAAAAAAAAAGCCAACATTCAAAGCAACATTTTAACAGATGACTAATCAACAATGTCATCTTCCTACCTGGAGAATAATGCCAGGGTTAATAAATTCATAAATACATGAAAAATTGGTGGAGAAAATCAACCAAAACCACTGTTACTTTAAAAAAAAAACTGAACTGTTTTGGAAACTATTTTGAAGATTAATATAGTACTTTGCCTAAAATTTTCATTCAGAATATAATTTTCAAAGACATTTTTGTATTAAAAATCACATTGTTTAGTAGATGAAAAAAGAATGCAAAACAGTATATTTACTGTAAACATGTACATGACTCACATTAAAGAATGGATTTCTTTTTCTTCTCTTGTATTAAAGCATTTATGCAGAATTTTGGTCATTGTTTTATATTTCGAGTAGATTTTTGCCTTTTATCTAATTCCTCTAAAAATCTATGCCATGACATAGCTCTTTGTTTGTCAGGTCTATTGGGGTAATGCAAGTCAATTAAATTTCAGCAGAACATGTAATTACTGTTGGGAGTCCCTCTGCAAGATTTGCAATTTCTCTTTAGGGATTTAGAACTGAACAATGAATAATTTTGGTTTAATTAAAATTCAAGCACCAAATCCCTTAAGGCTCATTTTACAGAGATCTGCCAATCAGTCAATTGACAGACCCATAAAACTCTTGCTCACTCTGTGACTACCTTTTCCCTAATGTTATAACCCCCCAATGAAGGTCCTTTGTTTGCTGATATTTCATCCCACATATCTTGTAATTTGGCAATTTCATAATGAAAGAAATGACATCCTATTCCAAATTAATGACTTATGTGCAGCAAGTGCTACAGTCCCAATCTGCACTAGTCTCTCTTGCATGATGTAAGACAACAATGTGGCGATTTTCTTTCTTCTCTTAATGTTAATATTACATCATTTACAGCAAAAGTTGAAAACTAAGTGACCTAACTGAAACCAGTGGTACATGCTGAAGAGAAAATTTCTTCACTTAATTATTTGTTAAATATATATTGATAAGCTGCTATGTCACAGGCAACTTCTATCTGCTAAAAGCACAAAAGAGAGTAATACAAACATGTTTTCTGTTGTAGCAGGCTGAGTGGTCTAATGGGGAAAGCAAAGGATTTAATAAGAAAATACCACAATGTGAGCCAGACATATTGAGTAGGTAATTGAAAGTTATGACTGGACAAAACTGAATCAAAACCATCAAAGAAAGTTTATGTGATTCTGATTTGACACTTGAGGAGTGAGTAGGAGGTAGCAAGGTAAAGAGTTTGTAGATGTGGTATGATATGACGTAGGCATGTGTAATCACAAGCTGGGTCAAATGTGGTAAGAAAATTGTGGAGACATTTGCCAAGTATAAAAATTATGGATATGGGCTTGGGAAAATTGTCAAGGTGAAATAGTGTGTGAGGTAGTGATTAGAGGAAGCACAACACTTTATAGAACTAAGATAAATTTCTTAGAGATTATTCACTACAAGGGGATTACTAGATTATTAAAAATCAATAACTAGCTGATTTTTAAAATGGACTTTGTTTTAAGGAAAAGAAAAAGACTTCATAATTTAATAGAGAAAAGTGATAAAAATTAATCTGTAAATATTAGTAATATTTTTTTCATACTCATAGAAAGTATATTCAATTTCACTTGTGGAGTGAATAGCAAAGTTCAGAACTTGAATATTGGCTGGATTACTTCATCCTTAATCATTACACTTGGAAAATATCTCCACAATGTTCCTCCCACATTTGACCAAGCTCATGATTACACACACTACAAATTTAAACACACTAACAAATATCACTGTATCCCAGATGAGGAATATAGTCCACTTAAGTACCAGTTGACATAAATATAAAGAAATGCATAGTTATAAAATCTATTGAATATTTAAGCTGGTCAATAATTTAACAATGTTTTAATTTTAGAAGAATAACCTAAGCCTTCAAAGTCGGAGGACCCACTTAAGTGCTGCCATACAAATGGGTAAGTGAAGGGCTTGTTGAAGAGAGTAAAGAATTGTGTATAAAGATTATAAAAATGACAAAAGAGTGACATGAATTTTATCTGTGGTCAAGTTGTGAAGAGTATGAATATCACACTTGATGAGTTAGAGTGGCCTTCAATAGCAGCTGAAATTAATCAGGACCACAGTATATTATCTTTTATATATAAGGAGTAACCCCAATTATTCTATAGAAGTATCTAGTTCAAGTATTAGAATAATATCCAACAACATCAAAAGAAAAGCTGTATAGGAAGATTTGACATAATCATGAGTAATATCATCAAAGTATAAAAATATAAACTCCTACAACAATTTAATGTGTAAGAACAGAATCAGAAAAGAGCATTATAGCTTCTAATGTGTTCAAGATATACAGCTTCAGTAGAATAATAGAGGAAGAGTATAATGACTAATAACTGAAAGGCATAGACATTCTTCTAAGTATATTCCTTATGTTGCTTAAAGTAATTGTTGATTTCTTTGATATCACTAGCACTGTGCTAAAGATTTTACATGGATTATCTAATTTATCTTCATAGCAACCTGAAGAAAGTTTGTTATGACTCACATTATACAAATGAGGTTTCTGGGGTATAAAGTGGCTAAAAAATCTTTCCCAAATTCTTACCAGTGTTGGAGGCCAGATTTTGAGCATGGTTTGAGCCAACCCACACCCAGTATTTTTACATTCTAAATATTTTACTTTTTAGTAAAATGAGAAAGCCAACTTATACTGGTTACTGAGAATACATTATTAAATTTTCAAGAATTTTCTAAGTGAGAGGCATCATGTTGACAGTTTGAAATAATTCACAGGGGCAGGCGGGAGAGGGGGAGATATTTAAAGGACAGAAATCTGAAAATATTACAAATCAGGGTCATTTTCTAAAAAGTTAGTTGTCAAACATTTACTGGTGCACCTATAGATATATTAAGACAAATAGCTCAGAAGAGAAGCAAACCATGGCAAGGTCACAGAGTGTGTAAGGATACATGTGTATATTCTTCAGTATGTTGAGAGATTATGTTGTGCTATAAAAAATAGGTCTTGAAAGATGAATTATGTAACTATATAAAAAGGAAACAATATAAGATGCAGATGTCTCAATAAGTACATGGTGTGTGTGTGCGTGTGTGTGTGTGTGTGTGTGTGTTTGTGTTTGTGTGTGTGTGTGTGTGTGTACATGCATGTAAGCCCCACATATGGTGGGGAAGCAAAGTTAGTTAACTGGAGGCAGAAAAATTTCATTTTGTAACAAAACTGTAAAGCAAATACATGCATCAGAGTTTATCAGAGTAAGGTTGTGATTGTGTCAGTGGAGTGTCCTGAATATCACCAGAATATTTTTCCCTGCAAAATGTGCATAGAAGTAAAGAGAAAGGGTCAAGATCCGAGGAAGGTGCTAAAAACAGAGGTGCTGCTGCAGTCTTTGAGGCCGTAGCTGACTGGGGGAAAGCTCTGGTCTGAGGAGCAGTTAAAGCATAGGCTTCCAAAAATTCAGAAAAACTTCTGGCACAAAATCTGAATTGCACTGGTCTTGAATTCTGAGTGTTTACTGCTTTTCTTATTTTTGCAAACTTTTGGGTTGTACAAATTAAGAGTAAAGATTTCATACAAAGTTTCCCTTATCTCTACTAGCCCTGTAGTATCTTACTCACTTTATTTGTAAAAGAATGCACCACAAAGTTGTAACAGAATGAAAAATACTTACTATGATAAGAATAATCTATTTAAAGTAAATTTTATAAAGTTAAAAGTTTAAAATAATCACTAGAGTTACTATCCAGATAGATGCAGATTCAAAATTTACATGATGATTATTAGAAAACTTTCAGTCATTGATTAGCGATAATTAGTTTTAATCTATTAGGCTCTCCCATGACAAAGCTGAACATAATTTGATTGTTCATACAGAAGAATAATTTCTTCACGCAATAATTATTGACTCTGATAATTATCAATTACTAAAATAAATATTCATTTTGAAAGACCCTACTGATCCAGCAACTGATTACTATGGCATTTCTCATCAGAGGAAGAGTTATTTAACAAATTACTATTTCTTAATGACTCTGCATCTAGATATACAACAAAAAAGTATAATAAGTTTTTGATTTCAAATTCATGGAGAATATACATAGCATTAAGAGAAGGAATGGCTGTCAAAATAGATAGTGTTTATCTTCCTTTTCAGAATTTGAACACTAATTTTTTTTAAATCTGGCACTACACTTGAATAGAATTTTAGAACCTATTAGAAGTTTCCACATTCAGCAACTTGCTTGGTAATCATACCTGTCCTATGAGATAGTAATACAAATATCAGAATAGTATATTTACAAATAAAGAAATCAAAAAAAGAAAATATTAAGAAACTATTCTCCCAAAATAATTGTTATGGGACTAGAGGCAAGTATACCCACTTTCATGTAGTGATATTTTCCCTATTGTGTAGCATGAAGACTAGTAGCTTATGTCTGTACTTCCTTATCATGTACTATTGTTTAACATTTAGATATTATAAAGAGAAAAAGGAGAACAGAAGGAGATGAGAATAGAAAGGAAGAACATTTAACAAATGAAAGAAGGGAAGAAAAAAGGGAAGAAAGAATTGAAATCAGTTTTGTAGTGTAGATATTTCTATAACTAAATATGCTGTTTGTCAATAATAAATTTCTAGTGGAAAATTTTCTATATATATTTTTTAGAACAGTTTCTGCATGAGTTTAGTCATAACAAGTTTTTAAAAAGTTGTAGTAAGGCTAACATTTTGTTAACCAAAACTTGCTGAGTAGTACTTTTGTTTTTTATGAGAGCATTTCCCTAAGAAATGAGTAAATGAGAATTTACTCCACAACAGCAGATACACTTTGATCCAGAGGGAGTAGAAGATATACTGCATTATCCCCACATGCTTTTTGGAAATAATATTATTCATTTTGGTATTCAAACAAAGAGTAATTTGTAAAGGTTGCAGGCTCTGCAGAGTCATTTTGTCAAATTGTTAAAGCTCACTGATTTCTTTAGGGACTGTTTCAACTGCCATGCCATTGAGGACACATCCAGAGGCCAGCTCATTTGACAGTGGTTTGGGGAAACGTATTTTTCTGAGTATCAATTCCTGTCACTTTACACGCCATCTTTATAAATTATTGAAGTAATTGTAAGAGTTGAGAACACAGTGATTTCCAATGTACCCTATTTGATTACAGTGAGAGATGGACTCTACAAAAGCAGTGATGCATTAAAGCTTGTATTATTTAGTCACTATTTCTTGAGCCATTTTCTTATAAATGTCCATCAGTCTGATAGGCTTTTCCTCTAAAAGTGAAACATAATATTCAACATATTTTTAGCGGTGTGATGCTTCATAAAAATAAAAAAGAACAATTATTTTGCAGTAGTTTGATTTTACAGAGTAGAAAAATAAACCACCAAGAAGTTAAATAACTCTCCAAAATCCCCCAGAAAATTAGTGGCAAAGGCACAGCCATAACTGAAATTCCTGATTCTTAATCTAAGGCTATTTTTCATCATAATCTGGTAAATCCATTTTTAACTCAATATTCTTCAAAACGCTTTAATGCTGATAGGTAGTGGCTGAGACTAAGAGCTCTGGAGCACATTTGCCTGGCACCACTACTTGGAAACTCAGACCTTGAGCAGGTGACAGAATCTGTCTGCTCCTCAATTTCCTCATTTGCTAAACTAAGTATTGAATGGAGCCTAACTCAGATAGTTAAATAAATTAATATGTAATCTAATTTTAAGTGCATAGAACAATGTCTTGCACAATACTCAAAATGTTAACCTTTATTATAATGTTTTGATTAGTGATTATTCATGGAACAAAACAAACCACCCCAGAATTTAGTGGTTTAAAGTAATATTTTTTGCTCATGAATCTGCAATTCAAAGAGGTATTGGGGGTTTTTACTTGTCACTGCCTCTCATTGTGTCATCTGAGGAGCCTTAGATACCATAATTGTTACGGATTATATGGCATTGTGCTCAGAGAACTTAGATTCTAATTTATTGATACTTTGTACTTCTTGATGTTCCCTCTGTGGTTTAACATACGGTCAGTGATTTTTGTTTTTATATGTCAAGTGTGCTTCAAAAAATAATGTGTTCTCTAAATTTTTTTGCAGAATTCTATGGATGTCTATTACATTGTTTATTGTGTTATATCTCTATATCTTAACTACTATTTGATCTAGAGATTCTGAGAGAGTAAATTTAGAATACTGCACTTTCATACTCTTTTGGCATTTTTTTTCAGTTTATGTATTTTCAGGTACAAAAAGATTCAGATTATAATTTTTTCCTAAATATATAATTTTTCTACACTTTATTATTAAGATGTAAGAAAAATAACTTGATTCATACATTTTATAATCAGCAGCATTCCTTGTTAGTGTTTTCTTGATATATATTCTATATTTTTACTTTAATTTTTTCTATATAATTACATGCTATCTGTATATGTATATATTTAAAATTTATGAAACAGCTTTCTATCACCATTATAATCTCTGCTTTGAAGAGGTAATTTTAATATTTTAGTTTATTTTTGTTACAAATACAATTGAAAATATTTCTCTCATCTTATTTTGTGTTTTCTACTTGGTATGCTTTTCTTTTATTCTATTTTCCTACTCATTCATTCCTCTATAAAATTTACCAAATTCTGTTGGTTGCCTTATTTTCTTCTACAATTTTGAAATGTGTTCATTTTCCTATTATTTTCACAGCAAACCTCTTGAAATGTTAATAGATTTGTCACAGTGCAATATTGTTATCTCTTTTCTACCAAATAATAAAAGCACAAAATAACATTAAATCTATTTCTTTCCTTCCTCCATATTATCTTTGTTATTTTAGTTTCAGCTCATTTTTGGTAATCCAGGAACAAACAATTTCTGTAAATTTATAATCAGTGTTTGTAGAATTTTACTTTGACAGATATTTATGTAAATTTGCAATCACATACCAAAGTAAAAGAACAGTAAATGGAACCCCATACAGTTACAAACATTAACAGTTCTCTTTTCAGAATGTATGTAACTGTTGCCACGCTTCAGTCACCATCAGATTTTTATCAGTAATTTTTGTCCATTCTTCACTCAAGCTTTTTATCCACAGTATTTTAAAGTAATTTCTACCAATCACAACATTTTACCATGGACATTCAATTTTGCATAGCAAACAGATAAAAATATTAGTATCACTCCTTTAAAAATATTCGGAGATTTTTTTAACAAAGAATTTCATTTAATTTCCTCATGTAATATCTGATTACATGTGGTAAGTCTGCTTTTATGTTGTGCCACTTCCTTATTTGTTCTGTTTATTTTTAATATATACAATGTGCCTTTAATATTCTACTTCTAGGTGGATCAAATGTATATATGGTATATATGTGCTCCTTGACATTGATTGCTTGTTTTTTTTGGTCTGTGGTCCTCAGGTCTTCCTTTAATAACTGCAGATTTACAGTCATTATCATCATAAATATTACCTTATTCTATCACTCTGTTCTGAATATATTATCAGACCCTTTAAATCTGTTCCCCATCTTTCTTAAACTGCTTCTTTATTTTTATCTCTGTCTTCATTAATTTTATCACATAAAATTCTCAGCCACCTTCTGTGTTATTCTTGTGGCTCTTTTTTTCATTTCTGTAAAAATCTCCTGAAATTTATGAATTCATCAGTTCTTTATAAACCTTTACTTATTTCTTTCAGTGAGTATTTCATCTTTTGACAACATATATTCATAACAATAAGTTTTCATTATTTTTTAATCCAAATTTGTTTTTTATTCCTATTCTTTTTGCTATTTTTATGGTTTCTATTCTTTCTTTTATCTTTTTATTCATTTAAATACATTTGTGTACCTTCCAAATTGTGTTGTCTCCTTACTCATAGGTGCTATTCTTTCACATGCTAAATATTTCACCTGCTAAATCTTTCTCATGGTGGTTCATTTCAGTGTATATTTTATAACTTTTGATTCTGAGCTCACCATCTGGTAAGCGTTTACTTTCCTGTGGAGTCCAATGTGTGCCGTATAATTGAAGGTTCAAAAAAATTTTTACTTTTTCAAGGCTGCAGAGTTTTCACTGGGATAAGCTTTCTAGATCAGTCTTCATAATTCAGAATTTCATTAAGACATGAGCATTTTAAAATTTCTTACGGAGTAGACATTTTAAGCAACTATTTCTTTTCTCAGTTACAAATTTCTTGCCATATCACAGGCAAAAAGAGGATACTGATCTAATCCCACTTTCATGACTAGCCATCTCATTGATGCACTGAGTTTATGCAAAAGGCTCAGTAGAAGTTTTTCCTGCATTAAAACCTGAACCTCATCCTATAGGACCAACATACTGTCTGCTGTTCTCATTACCTCCCAAATTGTAAGCTCCCACTTTGTGTACCAGTTTCAAGTTACTTCTTTTTCTCTGATGCCCAAGACTCTACTGCATTTCATTCATGTCAGAGTATGTATTTTAAACATCATAATGTTAATTTCAGTGTACTACAATGTATCTGTAGCAAAGGTCAGAAATATGTGGCACAATATTTTGTCTAAAACATTTATAATTGCATAATCCATTAACAGTTCTCTTTTCAAAATTAAGTGATTCAACAAAATGTCATCTAAGGTGTTTTAAAAATAAAACATATTTATGCAGTTACCTCACTAATCGAAAACAACTCTGTCAGCGTTACACATATTACCTGGGAGTTATTTTTGTTGAATGGTAGAAACAATAGATATTAAGTAATTAATGTTATTAACTGGAATGCAATTTTTTAATATTAAAAGAAGTATTGAAGAACATGTTCTCTTAACGAAACAAAAGTGATCAAGAGTCTAAATTATAAAATACGACAACTACTAAATTAGAATCAGGTAAGATCTGAGTTTGAATACCACCTCTGCAACCAACAGTCTGATTCAGGATGCATCATTTTAACTTCTGAAAATCTACCATCTCATAGAGTTTTATAATAGAGTCATTATTAAAAGTATTCTAATACTTACCTGGCAGGGGGGATACCATGATCATGAAGGTGGTTTTCCCAGGCAAGGCTTATCCATTGCACTCCGGATGTGCTGACCCCTGCGATTTCCCCAAATGTGGGAAACTCGACTGCATAATTTGTGATAGTGGGGGACTGCGTTCACGCTTTCCCCTGTTAAAAATAAATAAATAAATAAATAAATAAATAAATAAATAAATAAAAGTATTCTAAAGTCTGTGAGGATCTATAAATATGTAAATCATTTTAACTACTAGATAGCATTTCGTTTCACTGTGAATTTGTTGTAAAATAATTATGGCCATAAGTGCATATATCAAGAAAAAAGAAACAGTTGGGCGTGGTGGCTCATGCCTGTAATCCCAGCACTTTGGAAGGCTGAGGCGGGTGAATCACTAGGTCAGGAATTTGAGACAAGCCTGGCCAGCATGGTGAAACCCCATGTCTACCAAAAATACAAAAATTAGCTGGGCGTGGTGGCACGCACATTTAATCCCAGTGACTGAGGAGGCTGAGGCAGGAGAATTGCTTGAACCTGGGAGGCGGAGGTTGCAGTGAGCCAAGATCGCACCACTGCACTCCAGGCTGGGCAACAGAGCGAGATTCCAAATAAAAAAAAAAAAAAAAGAGAGAGAGAGAAAAAATGGAGAGAAAAACACAATATTATAAAAAGTTGCTAAAATATATTTTAACAGCTTAACTTTCTATTTTTATTTTAAACACATGATAAATGAATCTCATTTTACATTAAAATTGTTTGCATAGTACTTCAAACTTATAAAATACCTTTGCATGGTTTATTAGTTTCCTACAGCTTCTGTAATAAAGTCTTACAAACTTTTTGGGTTAAAACAACAGAAATTTGTTTCTCTCACAGCTCTAAGGCTAGAAGTCTGAGAACAAGATGCCAGCACACTCTCTGATAGCTCTAGAAGAGATTTTCGTTTAGGCATTTCCCTTAGTTTCTAGTATTACTGTAAATCCTTGGTGTTCCTTGGCTTGTAAATCTATCACTTTAGTATCTGTATCTCCATCATCACATGATATATTCCTGTGCATTTTGGTCTCTGTGTCTCTTTTTCCTTTTTTTTTTTTTTTTTGCAAGGATACTAGTCATTTGGAATTAAGGGGTCAGCCTATTTCAGTATGACTTCATCTTGACTTGATCATATTTGCAAAGATCCTATTTCCAAATAAGGTCCCATTCACAAGTACAAAAATTTAGGGTTTGAACATATCTTTATGAGGGATACAATTTTACCAACAACATCTAGACATTAGAAACATGCTAAGGATAAAATATGAACAACTCTGTGCCCACAAATTTGAAAGCTTAAGAGTAAGGGAACAATTTATTGAAAGACACAAAATACCAAAATCCACTCAAGAAGAAAGAAATGATTTGAATAGCCTTATATCTGGTAAGTTAATATACATATCTGAGTACTGAGGCAAGTGCTGAGACAAAAGGATTCTTTGGTTAATTTTACCAAATATTTAAGGATAAAATGGTTATTCTCCACAATCTTTTTCAAAAAACTGGAGCAATGGAGATTACTTCCCAACTCATTTTAAGAGTCCAGCATTATAGTAACAGCAAAACCGGATAAATGTGTTACAAGAAAGCAAACTATAGATCAATAGCTCTCATGACAACAGACATAAAACAAGGGTAAAAAATGCTACCAATCTGAGTCCAAAAATATGTAAAATGATAATACACCATACTAAGTGGGGTTTAATTAATGAATGCAAGGCTGATAAAACATTTTCATCAAGAAATGCAATTTATCATATTAACAGAATGAGTAAGAAGAAAAATGAATGACCATATTATTAGATAGAAAAGTCATTCAAAAGATTCAACACATTCAAAAAACTATGAAGAGGGAATTTCCTTAATCTAAGAAAAGATATACAGGACAAATTTACAGCTAAGATCATACTTAGTGGGGACAGACTGAAGACTTACACCCCCTAAGATCAGGAAGGAATAATAGCCTCTCCCACAACTTCTATCCAATATTGGACTGAAAGTCCTTGTTAATGTAGTTTATCATACAAATATAAATTAAAAATATACAGAGTAGAGAGGAGTCCAAGAAACAAAACTATTTTTATTTACAGATGACAAAATTGTCTATGTGGAGAAACTCCAAAGAATGAAACAAAAAATGCTGAAACTAATAAGCAAGCATGACAAAATTGCATGACACTAAGATACAATGTGAATATACAAAAGTGAAATGATATTTTATGAGAAATTGGAAACTGAAGTTAAAAAAATCTATTTGCAATAGCAATGAAAACCACAATGTTTAAATTAAAATATAATAAATATGTACAGAAATTGAATTTGGAAAGCTACAAAATACTGACGAAAAAACTCAGAGACAAATTTATGTTTATAGATTGAAAGACTCAATCCTAAGATGTAAATTCTTCTTAACTTAAAACACGTACTGAAGGCATTGTCAATGAAAATTCCAACAATTTGTTTTACAGATACTGAAAAACTGGTTCTAAAATATGTATGTAACGGAAAAGACCTCTAGCAACCATAAAAACACCGAAGATAAACAAATTTAGATTAATCATATGGCCTGATTTTCAGATGTACCAAAAGAAGGACAGTGTGATATTGGCAAAGGAATAGGAGCATAGATCAATGAAACAGAATGGGGTCTTACAGAAATAGAATCAAACAAGCACAGTCAATTGAGTGTTTTTTACAAAGTGCAGGGCAATTTAATTGTAAAATTATAGTCTTTCAACACATAGTTCTTGAATGATTGGGTGTTCATATTTTAAGGAAAGAATCTAGACATATACCTTATAACTTATAAATATTTTAACTTGAATAAATCATAAATGTAAACAAAACCTATATGACAGTTTGAAAATGAGTGTTCAGATATAACCCAAAAGCATACAAATAAATTTTTTAAATAAATATTTGACTTTTTTAAAATTAGAAAACTTTTGTTTTGCAAAACACACTGTTAAGAGAATCATTTACTAATTCACAGAGTGGGAGAAAATATTTGCAAATTACATAGCAGTTAAAGACTTTTATCCAAATTAACAAAGAAGTCAAAACGAAAAAAATAATAACAAAATAAAACAAGAGCAATGAATACAGAGCAAAAGATTAAAAGGCAACTCCCTAAAGAAGATATACAGTCAGTAAATAAGCATATAAAAAGATTTTTAACAAAATTTGTCATTAGGAAAATGCAAATTAAAACAAAAATAATATATTACTACGGATCTATTACAATGGCTAAAATCCAAGAAACTAAAATTATTATCAGTTTCTAACAGGAATACAGAAGAACTAGAATACTTGTTCATTGCTAGTAAGGATGTAAAATGACACAGTCACTTCAGAAAATAGTTTGGCATTTTTTTGCAAAGCTAATAATTATCTTAGAACAATAATAGCAATTGTATTTCTAGAAATCTACCCAATCAAAAATTTATGTTTACGCAAAATTGGGTATATATAGAATATATATACAGAATATATTCTTTGATAAGTAAATGGCTAAACAAGTAATATAATATTATTTAATGATCAAAAAGAATGAACTATTAAATCACACTTTGAAACCTCACGCAATTTTATGACATTATGCAGAAACAAAAACAATAAATATAATAAACAAATAAGTGTTTGCCAGAGGTTTTTGTATAGGCCAGTTGAGTAGATGAAGTACAATGTATTTTTTAGGGTAGTAAATGTATTGTGTATGAAACTATAATGGTCAAAACTCACAGAATTTCACAGGACAAAGAGGAGGCCTTAATACAGTGAAATAAAAGAAATTCACTTAATAGGTTGGACAATCCAAGGGTGGAATACAGACAATAGTAAAGAATATAACACTATTAGAAACACATGAAATAACCTCTTTTAAGGAGGTTGGGGAAGAAGGTTCTGCCCCAACTGTCTGTGGAAATAAGTGAAGATTCAAAGACTTTGGTGGCAAAAAGAGCCACACGTAAGTACCACACTTTCAGTAAAGTTGTTCCCATGATGGTTTAGGTTAACAATTCTCAAACAGATTTAACATAAATGCATAAAGGACAGTAGGAGCAAGTTTCTCACTTTTGGAACAGGAGATTACAGACAAGAAAGGGAGAAAGGCTGGAATAAATCACATGATACTGGATTAGTATATCTATGGAAACTAATGATTATATTAATGCAGATACAGATGATATCCACACAAATTTTTATGAGCATATGTATATACATGTGTTTTATAAACATAAATTTCCTTGCTGTCATTTGGAAATTCCTAGAAGCAATAAGACCCCAGTAGCAATTAACACATCCAGAGCCCAGATGTTGGTTTCTAATAGCATTTGCCAAGAAAAGGAAGCTGAGCTCATTAAAGAAATGGTTCAATCTAGGGCTTCAGTGGGAATATACAAGATGAGCTTAGAGTATCTTTAGTATCGGAAAATAGGGAAGTACTCAAAAATTTTAAAAAATGTAATGAATGGGGTATTTCAAAGAAACAGAGGAGCCAAGTGAAAGAGCTCCCAATGGTTCCATTCCTTAATTATGATCTATGTATAAAGACTATAAGATGTACAGCATGGAAGGGTAAAGGGAAAGTATAGTTTGATAATTGAGAAAACTAACAAATATACTATCTGTAGGTGATCAAATTTAACTTTAATAGTGACGAGTTAAACTGATCGCATGTATCCTTAATGTGACGTGATGGGATTGACAGTTTATTTCTGTGGTTTTCTTCCCTCAGACTCATAATCTCAGTGTAATCATCGAGAAACCACCAAACAAATCCCAACTAAGAAATACTAAAATACTCACCAGTACTCCTCAAAACTTTCCAGGTCATCAAAAATAAGGAAAGTCTGAGAAAATAGTCATAATCAGAAAGAGCCAAAGGAGAATGACAAGGGAAGGTACTGTGTATTCTGGATGGGATCCTAGAACAGAAAAGTGATATTTGGAGAAATTGAGGTAATCTAAAAAAAGTATGAGCTTTGGTTAATAAAATGTATCCATATTGGTTTGTTAATAGTGACAATTATACCTTATTAATATAATATGTTAAAAGTATGGGAAACTAAGCATTGGTTATATGTCTTTGCTATGTTTGCAACTTATTTCTGAACCTTAAACCATTTTAAATAAAAATACAATATAATTGTTTATTAAAATATATATGTGTGTGTGCATATACATAACCATACACACACACACACACACAACGAGTTCTTTGTATTTATAAAGTGACTAAATGACGCTACATTGTGGTTCTTATTCTAGATAATTTTAACCCATTAATATTGGTAAAACAATAAAAATTATTATTCCATGTTAATATTTATTGTTCCTAATATGACAAAGCAAGTATTACAGCATCACTTTTCACAGTCTCTTCCATTCCTGTACTGATTAAGGGGAACTATTTTTTGCTTTCTCTATTTGAGATCTTTGTTGTGCAAAATCAAGATAATGTTTGAGGAGATAAATTGAAGATTTCTAAGGCTCACTTGATGGATTATTTAAGTAGGGCATATTTACTGGCAGGAAAACAAATGAAGAGATCCAGAAGTGATAGTTAAATAAATTGAAATGCACACACACACATGCACATGGAAAAGAGAATTCTTTATATTTATACAGGGAATAAATGACCTATATTGTAGTTCTTGCTCTAGATAATTTTAACCCACTATAATTAGTAAAACAATAAAAATTATTACTCTATACTAATATTTGTTGTTTCTGATATGACAAAACAAATATTACCACAAGACTTTTCAGTATCGTCCATTCCTGTACTGATTAAGGAGAATGATTATTTGCTTTCTCTGTAAACATTTTATGTGCAAAATCAAGATGTTTGAGAAGATGAATTGAAGTTTTCTAAGGCTCACTTGGTCGATGTATTTAAGTAGGGAATATTAATGAACAGAAAACAAATGAGCAGATCTGGAAGTGTTATTTGAATATATTGAAAATTTAAAATTCACTTCAGGCTGATATAGATGGAAAATTTAAAGGAGATTGAAAAGGAAAGAGAAATTTGGAGACACTATTTCATGTAGTATATATAATATGAAGAAGAATTAAGAAGTTTCTCTGTGTTAAAAGCACATTTCTTGGCATTTTGAATTTCTTCAATAGAGATGTAAAATCTTTTTCAATTACTTTTTGGTCTATTGTATTTGCTTTAAATATATCTATAATTAGAACAGATTCTAAATGGCTTGACATTATATAAGTTACAGTTACTTTCAAACTTGTCTAGGCAAAGACTACTATCATGGGATCAGAAATTTAGTAAAATTCACTCATTGTTTCTATGCTATAAAATTTTCTTAAAGGTCAGTTGTAAAACTGAATATTTTTCCTCTTCATAAGTCTCAGCAGTAATACCATTATCTCAGTTTTGTGACAATGGCATGTGCCATGTGCAAATAGTATGCACAGATTATCTTCTCAGATTCTGTTTGTATTTTGTGGTATATCTAATGAACATAATCTTACTGCCTTAATTCCAGATGACTTTAATTTATAAGTTTTTAGGTTTAACATTATCTTGTTTATTTAAACTGCTTGCTATCCCTAGAAATTAAGATACAGGCCAATACTTTTTGCATAAATAATGGTAATTGACAGAAATAAAATAAGAAACTGGCAGGGCACAGTGGCTCATGCTGGGAAGTCCAGTGCTCTGGGAAGCAAAGGTAAGAGGATTGCTTGAGTCCAGGAGTTGAAGACCAGCCTGAGCAACATAATGAGACCTTACTTTTTAAAATAAATAAATAGAAATTAGCCGGGTGTGGTGACGTGGATCTGTAGTCCCGGTGACTCGGAAGGCTCAGGTGGGAGGATGGCTGAAGCCTAAGAGATTGAGGCAACAGTGAACCCTTCACCCCACTACACTGCCGCCTGGGTGACAGAGTGAGCCCCTGTCTCAACAACAACAACAACAAAAAAGAAGGATCAACTGAATTGCAGTAACTGAATTAACGTCATTGAATTACTGTGTTAGTTTACTATATTTTCTCTCACAGTAGGAAATAATACATTCAGAATGATGTTTCAGGAAATGTAGCATAGAATAACCTTGCAACAATTAAGAGAAGTAAAACAAACATTTAAAAATAATTGGAAAGTTGTTGTTTTAGTCATTCATTAATTCTCCCATTATGTTATATAACTGTTTGTATTATGTTTCTTGGTGACAAAAGGAAAGCAGAACCAGAAACTGTTAATTTATACTAAAATATATTTTTATGAAAGGTTACTAAGTAATTCACATAAGTGGTTTGAGCTAGAACCAAGGGACGTAGGTAGAGTCAAGATCCTGTAACCATAAAAATGTTCCCGGGGAACTGTTGCTGGGAGTTTTGACACTGAATAATTGGGTCTGAATCTCCACCAAAGCCACCTCAAATAAATCTTAAATGGTCCTATACTTTTGACTATAACACAAGTGACTAAATTTGTTGGTAGAAGTCTAATGATTAGACTCTGAATAGGTTGGGCTTATGTGGCTGAGTAGAACAAGAATATTTCAGCTCAATTACCTCTATACTGAAATTGTACAGAGGTCCTTATTTTCATTTGCATAGGTATAGACAAAGACATCATAGGTGTGAATTGTTCCAAAAGAGGGACTGACTCCTAGAATATATTTGAGAAACTCATAAAAGTCTTTAAGAAGAAAAGACTCAGCTTTGCAACCCACAAGTGGATTTTTTAAAAGACCAGTTTATAGCTGTACCAACATAGCAAGGTATTTGCAACACCTTACAACTCTTCCTTATCTCTTACATAATGAAATATAGCAATATTGGGAAAACACTGGAATTGAAATTAGTGAGTGTAGGCGTATTTATCAGTTCTTTCCTATTAACTGAGTGACCTTGATGCAATTATCAGTGAGTTTTAGTTTGTGTGTGTGTGTGTGTGTGTGTGTGTGTGTGTGTGTGAAGAAAAAGCATATACTCTTAAAAGAATGCTCTCCCTAGAATGTATAAAACCAAACTGTGCTCTGACCACATTGGGCACAAGTTGTCAGGACTCCTGAGGCTGTGGCATGAGCACGTGTGCTCAACTTAGGCGAAATAAACTTTCTAGATATATGCTCTCTCTCTCTTTTCTGGCAGTGTTGTTTGAAGGATCAAATAAAATAAAATAATGTTTCTGAACTCTTATGAATCCTAAAGCAATATAAATTAAGATGTGCTTGTTACTTAAGCATCACTCAGATCACTCAAAAATCCTTGTGTACTGCAAGAATGAACAAGTAATAAATGATAATCATGACAAATAAATATAATAAAGAGTACTAAATTTAATACACTGTTTAGAGTTCCTATAATGCCTATTTAGAATTATAACATTAAGCAAAAGATATAGAGCTTCATTATTCCCTGTATATAAAATATCAAACTTATATTGAAGTAATAACCAGCAAGTAAAAAAGATTTACTGCTTACACAAATATAATTGGGCATTGATGCAGAATTTTTCCTCAAACCCAAGCACTTATATCAGAGATAGTTCTGTAAATTGGAGAAAAACAATCTCTAAATTTAGCATATGTTAAAAGCTATAAATGGCAAATGAAGAAAAGCTATCTTAGTAGTATGATAAACAGCAGAGCATCACCATAACCTTGATGCATGGACCAAAAAGAAAGTAACGGCATGGTGGTTTTGTAATCATGCAGTCATTGCTCCTGTAGCTAAGGTAACCCATTATCAATGCTTTGCTCAAGGTAGTTTGCTAGGATCAGACTATTCTAGGACTACAGAGATCTACAGCTGTTTGCTGTAGACAAGAAAAGACAGAAGGGAAACAATGCAACCCAAATCCACACTGACCTGAGCTAGCTTCATTGCTGGGAAAAATGCAGCGAAGACTCAAGGATAAAGACAGAGCAGAAAACCAAAATAACAACAAAAACAAAGAGGGTAAAAAATAGGATCATAGCAGATGGGAGTGGTGAATTGGGAAATTCATTTCAGAGCTGAAGTTTTGCTTAAGTTTATTTTTTATATAGTTCTTAATATGTGATGGATAAGATTATTAGTTTGGAATTTTAGATATCTTGCAGAGAAACAGATTCCTGGCTTGAAGTTGGAAAAGCTGTTCACATCTAGAATGTGGACTTCGTTTTACAGTAAGAATAGTTTTAAATAGGAGGACAGAATTACTAATTTATTGGTTAGAGGAACTTGGTCAGTTTTGAAAAGATCCTTATTTAGAGGTGAAGTATAGGTCAAATAATGAAATAAAAATAGAATATATTTGTTAGAAAAAATATGGTCAAATGAAGTATGAGAAACATGTCAAAATTATAAACTACATGAAAGAAAAATAAATCTTGGGGCCCCCAAATCACTAAGCTAAAGGGAAGAATCAAGCTGGTAACTGATTAGCGCCAAACTACCTCCCATTCTGTACAAAGTCACCCTTCTGCTCACTGACATAAATACATATCTGAGTGCCTTCTTTGGAAAGGCTAATCAGAAACTCAGAAGAATGCAACCATTTGTCTCTTATCTACCTGTGACCTGGAAGCCACCTTCCCGTTTCAAGTTTTCCTGCCCTTGCTTTAAGTCGCCCACCTTTCCAGATCAAACCAATGTTCATATTGCATATGTTGATTGATGTCTCATGTCTCCCTAGAATGTCTAAAATCAAACTGTGCTCTGACCACCTCGAGCACTTGTTGTCAGCACTCCTGAGGTTGTAACACCAGTGTGCATCCTCAACCTTGGCAAAATAAACTTTCTAAATTAGCTGAGACCTGTCTCAGATTTTGGGGGTTCACAAGTAGAAGGTAATAAAACAGTCATTTCAGCAGCAGGAAATGTGGATCCTTTTCTCAGCAAAATGTGGATCAAGAATGTGGTACAGAAGAAATTCATTGGTAGTAAAAATGTTGCAAAAACTATATAGAGAATTAACAACCAATAATAAAAAAGATATATTTTATGACACATTCTTTCTTGATATTTACACCTACCTTGAGAGCAGGTATTAATTTCTGCACTTGAAAGGTGAGGAAAATAAGGCTCAAGAAAATATTTGCTTTCCCCAAAGCCAGATACATTAACGCCACTCAGGGTTTAAAATTTATCTCATTTTCCTAAATCTTATCTTCTTTTCTTTTTTTTGGCCTTGATTAGATTTAATATTTAAAAAAAAATAAATTGTATTGTGTATATTTGGAGTTTATAGCATAACGTTATGGGATACATATAGATAGTAAAATGGTTATTATTGTGAAACAAATTAACACAGCTGTCATCTTATACTTTTTCTGTGACAAAAGCAGCAAAATCTACTTATTTAACAAAAATCTCTAACATAACACAATTGTATTAACTATAGTTACAATGTTGAACATTAGATCTCTAGACTTGTTTATGCTACATATCTACTTCATTTTCCAGTAATAATAGTTTTAAATAGGAGGACAGCATCACTAATTTATTGGTTAGAGGAACTTGGTCAGTTTTGAAAAGATCCTTATTTAGAGGTGAAGTATAGGTCTTCAATTGATTTTTATGCCATGCTCTTACTCACTCATACAAATAGTAGTTAGAGTAAGTAAGATCATTTTGAATAAAGTATTTTTAAATGCATTACATTGTTTTATTTTAAATGGAATAATCTAGTGATTCAAACACAATAATTCAAAATAGCCATTTTGTTTGCATTTTGCAGATTTGCAAAACAGCCATGATTTCAGGTAACATGCTTAGCTATTTAATTTACTGAAGTGTGCAATTAAGAAAATGGTGTTAGATCGCCTTAGAACATGTAAGTAGATAAGCCAATTAGTGGTTTCAAAGCATGATTACTAAAATAAGAACATTTTAAGTAGATGCTATCAATTTTTTATACCACTAGATTAGAATCGTATCTCTATAAATTATTTTGTTTTGATCCTATAACTTTTAAAAGTGCTCATTTGTGGTATTTTTACTTATTCACAGCTTTTCAAACTAGTAAATTTATAATTGTAATGCTATTCTCAGTTAACTGCTCTCAAGCTTTCTATGACCTTCCCTTTTTCTTTTATAATGAATGCCAACACTTCTTAGCATGGTATATTAAATAACAATTTTTTCACACTATACTAATTCTTCAAACTCATTTTATATTATCACTCTATTTTACCATATACTGCAGCCAAAATAAATTATGATTTTTTGCTATACCCAATATATCTTTTTCATTTGCAATATCACTATCTCTACATCTTTTATAGTTTGCTTCACTCTTCAAGAGAGAGTTGGAATACCAGCTTCTACACCATTTTAGTTTAATCAAGGATATAAATGATTGCTTTCTATTTTTCTCGAAGAACACTTTAATAATTTTTAAAAATAATTTTATAAAAATTATTTTAATTTTTTTTATGGTTCTCTGCCCATGCTGTTTGCTCCAACTAAATTATAAGTTATTCTTCTTTAAGGACCATATCCTTATCATTTTGTTCCCAATGCAAAGCAAAGATTGTTCCAAACAGTAATATGTAATTATTAGTAGTATTTTAACTATCTTTTAGGAGAAATTGAATGTAATGGCCTATCTACAGAAGTAAGATTGGGAGAATATATCAGAGAGTAATTGCATTTTCAGAATAGCTACTGCTTTATTTACCAAGTACTAGAGATGAAAATAATATGGTCTATAATTATTTAAAGTCTGTAATATGCCACTTATTTTATATTTATTTGCTTTTCTTAAGTATCCTGAAAAGTGAATATTCTGTATTCTATTTTACATGTGAAAAAAAGTGAGTTTCAGAAATTAGGTATTTTTTTTCCCTAAATCACAAGACAGTCGTAGAGGTAGGATTTAAGACAGAACAACCAAATAAAAATTAGCAAGAATATAGAAGACATCACTAACACCATCCATCAACAGTATCTAATTGACATTTTTCAGAACAGTACATGTTATAATAACAAAATATATAATCTTTTAAAGCACTAATGGAACACATACCAAAACAGATCATATTCTTGGCCATAAAACAAACTTCAATAAATTAAAAAATTATAGTCATACAAAGCATGTTCTAACAACCATAGAATCAAACCAGCAATCAAAAAATAAATAAATAAAAAGAAAGAAAAGAAAAGAAAAAGAAAAATCTCTAAACACTTGAAAAATCCAATATACTTTTAAGAAATTCCATGCATCAAAGAGGAATCCTCAAAGGATATAAAAAATACATTTAAGTAAAATAAACTAAAAATACAATATATCAATTGATGAGACACAATTTAAGCAGTGCTGAGAGAAAAAAAATGATAGTATTAAATGCTTACATTAGAAAATAGAAAATATATCAAATGCATGATCTAAACTCCTATCTCAAGAACCTAGAAAAAAAAAGAAGAGCAAAATAAGAAACGAGCAAGCAAGAGGAAGGGAACAATAAAAGAAAGAACAGAAATACAAGAGCTAAAAAACAAAAAAGTAATACATAAAATCAGTGAAACAAAAATCTGGATATTTGAAAAGTTCAATAAAATTGACAATATCTAGCACCACTGATAAGGAATAAAATAAAAAGCTTACAAATTACTAATATCAGAGATAAACAGGTGATATCACTACAGACACTGCAGACATCAAAAGACTGATAAGAGAAGGTAATGAACAACTATATTACAGTTGAAAGAACTGCAAGTCTCTCATACCTTATTTAAGAAAGAGTCTCTAAAACCCAAAGACAATAGGCGAGACATAAGCAAGAATGCTGGAGGGAATTTTAGCCTTGGATACTCCAGGTACAGTAAATATAACACCTCACATTCACAGCAATTCAAAACATATTTAAAAACCCTTCTCTATTTAGAGAACAGCATTTTATTATTTTCTTTAGAATCACAGAAGATGAATGCTGAGAGAAAAAAGCTTCTTATTTCTGTAGTCAAGCCATTACACTCAATTTCTCCCAAAAGTAAGTTAAAATACTAATAATAATTACATATTACTGTTTTGAACAATTGGGAACAAAATAATAAAGATATGTCCTTAAAGACAAACTTCTTCTACAAGAAGCTCTGCTTTCATTTCTCTTCTGTTATATTTTATTTATGAGGCATCATTAATACATATTAGGGGTCATAATTTTACACAAGATAATCTGAGGGGAAAAAACTATTTCTTGAAGAAAAATGGCCTCATTTCTTATCCAGCGTTTTATTATTGTTTTCATGTCAGAGAACAAATTGAAATTTTTAGTGTGTGTTCTTATACACAAATATATTATCTTTATGCCACATTTTGAAATATCATGGAGTTACTTCTTTGATTCAAATTTCTTCTGAGAATGTCATGTTTCTCAATTTTACTTCAATGATTTCAATAATTTAATATTTACTGGTTTGAGAAATAATACTTTAATTTCAAACCAAAGGAAATGCAATACTGCACAACTTTCTAGATGGTCAATACCAATCCAAAATGTTGCATTTAAATTATTAACTATAGAAACTGCTTTAACTCTTCCATGGCTTCTGGTACAGTCATTAGGACTATTGACAGCTCAACTATTCAGAGTTCTCTGTAAAGTTCATTCACTATCATGTAGCCTTGGTCTTAACATAATTTCATCATTGGCTAGGGGCATACCTCTTCTTCAATACAGTTTTATATATTCACTTATTTGAAACATTTCTAACATTGAAAACCCAGCCTCATAGCCCAATATATTCACACAGAAGACTCATATTTCTCTGAGAAGTGTCAGTAAACACATATTCAATAACTTTAGTGTTTATTACGTTTAGGTGACATCTGTGTCTATTTGCACTTGATTTTGAGCTCCTTGAGACTTGGTCCATATATTAGTCTCTACATTCTCAGTGTATAGCGCAATACCTAGCCTATGCTGAGACTCAATGAGCAAGAAACATGTGAAAAAATAACCAACAAATAAATGAATCAATGTGGGATTAACATGACATCGATCTCATTTATTCAGCAAAAAAGAATCACGCACTTTCTATATGGTGCAAAGACTGATTATATAAGTGTTTCAAAAAAAACAGACACTTTTATGCTACATGTACTTTAATTGTATTTACTTAAAAATGTTGTATCTATTATAAATAAAAGGTCAACCAACATTTTAATTTTTAAAATGTAATTAAAATGAGGTTGTTAATTATGTTCTAGAGTCAGTTTTCTACTCTTGGGATTGCAGCAGAAGACACAAGGACATTTGTGTATATAATCATGAAACATTCAATACCAGAGTGGTCAATTTGTGAGTTGGAGATCTGGACTCTGCTATGTATCACCTGTAGGGCCTGGGGCAAATCAGTTCACCTTTCTATGTTTTGATTCTCTCTTTAAAAATAGGGAATAATGATAATACCCATAAATGAACGGTTGCCATCAAGCTTCAATAAGTGAATTTATGTGAATAACAAGAAATAACACCTGGCACATGGTAAGCTCTGAACAAATGTACCCATTATTATTTTTATAAGATTATTTGTCAGTAAATGAAAGCATTCTGGAATCACTACAAAATTGAAGTTTAATTTTATGGAGGAAAATGTAGTTTCCACTTCCTATAAAATGTCTACTCCATAAGTCTGACCATTACTTGTATACATATCTTGCTGTCTTAAATTCCTAATTGTGGCTGGGCACCGTGGCTCACACGTGTCATCCCAGCACCTTGGGAGGCTGAGGTGGGCAGATCACAAGGTCAGGAGATCAAGAACATCCTGGCTAACACAGTGAAATCCCATCTCCACTAAATATTCATAAAATTAGTCGGGTATGGTGGCGCACACCTGTAGTTCCAGCTACTTGGGAGGTTGAGGCAGATGAATCACTTGAACCCAGGAGGCGGAGGTTGCAGTGAGCTGAGATAGTGCCACTGCACTCTAATGTGGGCAACAGAGCAAGATTCCATCCCCCCCCTAAAAAAATTCTTAATTGTTTCCTGAAAAAATGACTGCACAGATATAACTGAAAAAATATTGTTACTTATTTTGTTTTGGGGAGAGAGGATCACCTGATTTTATTTCTGCACTTGTTTTTGGATTTGGGCCTAAGACAATCCTCAAGGATAAAGAAATACCAAGGGAGTAAGCTTTCATAAAAATATACATATGGAATTATTTTGCCTCTCCAACATCAAAATCCTGTTAATGAATTTAAATAAACTTCTTGCAGAAGAAGAATAAACCATACAATAAAGAAGGTAAAAGACTCCATGAGGTACTTAATGTAATAAGGTATATACTATCCTCCACACCTCTTCACCAAATAAGTGTGCCAGTGCAATTATTTCTCCATCCAAAGGCTTGTCTGGCATTATGTTTTCAATTGAACCTTAATGTGTGTGTACAGACACACTTGTGCACACATACAAACTTAACTTGCCTTCTGTATTACCTCTTTACCCTGCAGAAGTTTTATGTTATTAAGTGTAAGAAAATGTGCTACTATAGTACTGTTATTCTCCTTCAAATAGGTTGGTTTGTGTACCATGCATCTTAGTACAGTAATTGTGTCCAACAATGTTTTATTGAGCCAAACCTAATTCAAATTAAATAGAAAAGTTCTTAATGTAGAGATAGAAGTTCAAAAGTCAGGGCTATCTAAATAGAGTGCATGAGTCTGAGTTCTGTATGGCTTAATTTATGCACGGCTTCAGACATTAAAATCTCTCACTACCCACTCTTGAAACAGCTTTGGGTCCCACAAAACAGTCACTTTAACTTGATTGTTAAAATTAATAATAGCATGATTCTAGTTCAGCCCTTTTAAAACATCAAATTCTCAGACATTCTAAGACAATGCAAAATGAAAAAAATAGACATAGTCATAAGATTTTTATGAGTAATGCCATGTTTCTTTATATTATATTTGTTAAAAATAATAGTTGTAAACACCTGTGAGCTAACAATTATGTCTAGATGCCTACAATGTTTTCCCTGAAGTGTCAATAAAATTTAATCACCAGATTTTATTAGGGACCCACTATTGGTCAATTTACTAGTGTGCAAAGGGGACCTATTATCACCAGGTGAGCTTTCTTAATTTTCAACAATTCTAAATTAAATGTCAGCCTCTGTGACTCTTCCTTAAAACAATTTAATCGTTCTTGCATTTATAACTGTCATCTGAGGCACAGTAAAAAGAAATTTCAACAGAGAAGTGACAATTAGAATATAGCATGTCCTTAAGGATTTTGTCCAGAGAGATTCCATTATGTAAATTGCTAGCTTTCTTGCCTCTGAATTCAATTCCAAGGCACCAGGATATTCAAAATTAAATCAAGTTGGAGTTATAAAGTGAACTTCCAATATAAATGGTAACTTAGAGATTTTTTCCTTTTCTCTTTCCAAATTCCAAATCTTAATTATTCTCTGTTGTCTTAAAACCTGTTGAGTTCAATATAATCACATATAATATGTGAGAATTGGCAAATACTGACTGCAGGCAGAAAAAAATGACTTTTCTACTCACTTTGCATGAGATAATCTAATTATTTCTTGAAAAGAGCACAGGTGACTGATGATACCTCTTAGGAAAATTTACTAATTTGAAGGAGTGTATTTATGCTTTTATTCACAGCAGGGTTTTATATAAAAATTTTAAAGAAAATGATAGGTTTTAAACTTTTTTTTTAATACATATTCACTCTCAGATCTTTGCTCATCTGTTGTTTCAGGCTCTGCTTTTTATAATCTCTTCTACAAAGATAAATGTATTGTCTTTGGTACCATCTCTCACTCACTATTTTTTACTTACGTCCCCTGATTCTTGTATCTGAGTTGATACCTATAGTTTGCAACAAAGAAATTTTTTACACATGAAACATAGAGGGTTTGAGAAATTATTAAAATAAGCAGGCAATTAATTCCCAAGAGGTATTTACATTTAACAAAATACATACTATTAAAAATAATTGCGAAAAAGTGATTATTCTTGTAACAACCAATACAAATAATAAATCCAGCTTACTTTAATATAAATTTGGGTACTTATATATCTGTTTACATTTAAGATGGCCTCTAGATAGAAGAAGTGTGTGGTATCCTGAAGCCAGTTCACACAGCCTCACGGGAGCAAATTTTATGCATCTCTTCTCAACTCCAGGTTCAGCAGTGTTACATTTGTTGCTTGAAATTGGCCACGGTTTGAGTATTTAAACCACAGAAAGCTGCAAACAGCTTCAAGTCGGCTTCAGAGAACCGTTGCTGAACATTTACCAGCACAGCATTAGTGAATCTATGGGCCAAAACTAACAGCCCTATAAATATAATTTTCAAGTTTAATTCTACAGATTCCCAAGCCTAACTTTTGAAGGAAAATAGAAGTTAGTGATAAAGATGTGTAACCAATTGTAGTTATTCTTATAATTTTTGCCTCAGCATATATTTTGAGTACAAGTGTAACTTTCTCCTACCAGAAGTAGGGCTCGATCACCATGGACAAAGTTTCCTGTTCTACACCACACAAATGGGCCAAGCCTGGTAGCCAGAGATAAGAACTTAGAGGCATCTCTTCTGCCTACTCTGCTGGGCTGCTGCTTTCCTGCCAGCTCCTTTAAAGGAATCATTCAGGCATTTGCACAAAGTGCAATATATTCCCGCATATATCTTATACTGCTATGTCTCTCTCCCTCTGTATGTTTCTGATGGCTCTTCCTGACCCAGACAAATGAAAGAATGCCCTCCCTACTGATTGTACTCTCTTTACTCAGGATCTGTAAGCAAAAAGTCTTTGAGCTTCTTTTCTATTGTGGTGGTGTATTGAATTTGTGCCTTGTATCTGAAGAACTAAGGGCTTCCCCAGATGAAGGGGAGAACACAAAGGCAGGCTCCCAGAGCCAGAGTGATGGTCAGGCAGGCATAAGCAGCACATGAGTTCAGGTAAGAGTCACAAGGACATCTGCCAGTATAAACAAGTTTCCCATGTCAGGGACCCCCCCGCCCCTCCACCCAATCACAGGTCCAACAAATAGGCATTAGGCCATCCACTAGGTTAAAATTGTATCCCAAGGAAGGTCCACTAAACACTAATGTTCAGTTCCCATATTTTCATTAGGGCAGTGTTGCTAGCTAATCTGGTATTGGAACTCCAATTTAAATAAGGGTTCCCAAAATACTAGTTTATTCTAACCATATTTTAAAGATGGAGGCTAGATGGTGTTTTCCTATTACTGGAATACAGAATATAACTACACTACACTAGAATATTTAATTATTTACAGATATTTAAAGAAGTCAATTTGGCTTACATACATACAACTGGTTTCATTCTGCCTTCCGTCATACATACAAATAAAGGTAATATTTATTTGTATGTACGAGTAGCTCCTATGTGCCAGAAAATATGCAAAACATTCCATATGTCTGTTTGTGTATATGTATGTGTATGTGTGTGTGTGTGTGTGTGTGTATATATATATATATGAATTATTTTAATCCTCAAAATAGTTGTCTGATACTGGAAAAATTTGGTAATAAGGGTTTATTGTTAATACTATTCATTTAATGCATTTGAGAACTGCACTGCTTATTGTGAATCATGGTGTTTAAATTCAATTATTAGAAATGTACCTGAAACAGTAATTTTTTAAAAGCACTGTTTTAAATACATGTATATTAGTGTGAGGATTTTTTTGTTCACTACATATCTGCACCTAGAATAAAGAAAGTCAGATAATAGGAAATGGATATTCTTAATTATTCTTAAATAATCTGAATTTAAAATAAAAATCATACCCTCCATTTGAATGTTCATGTGAAGTCTTTTTATGTGGATTTCTATTTCTTATCTCAATGCTCTCAATATTCCTATGAATTATGCATTATCAGGTTCATTATATAGATGCAAAAACAAATTACTTTTCTTGCTGCATCTTTGTGTAACTTCTTTTACCTTACTAATATTTATTCACTAACAACTGCTAACTAGAAGATGAGGTCTCTAGCTTCACTACAATTTTCTTAGCCAGAATCAAATCAAAGACTCCAGAATTTATAATTTCTACATTAAAAACTATAGAGTTTATAATAATTTTGTTTCACTACAAATCAGTCATATTATCTGGGACAGGACAGATACAGGCTTGTTCATCTTATCTAACCTCATTAATGAGAACTCTAATGTGATCTGGTTGTTTAAAAGTGCATAGCACCTCCCTCCTTGCGCGCTCTTCTTCCTGCTCCAGCCATGTAAGACATGCCAGCTTCCCCTTTGCCTTCTGCCATGATTGTTAAGTTTCCTGAGTCCTCCCCAGATGCAGAAGCCCATTTGGCCTGCAGAACCATGATCTTAGGTAGTTGTTTATAGCAGCCTGAGAAGGGACTAGCACAGCAGTCTTCTAGAGAATTTACGCTTGCTTGGGGAAACTGGTCTTATTGTTCTATTCTCGTCTTCAACTGATTGAATGAGCCCCACCCTACCCCAGATTTGGGACAGCAATTTGCTTTACTTACTTGCTTTATTCTGAATAAAGTTAGTCTTTTGCCCAAACATCCTCCATGTTGATACATAAAATTAACTGTCACTGAAGACAAAATATATTATCACAGGTCATTGAGAAGGCTACATGTAGATAATTATAGTTAGATTTTATATTTATCTTAAAGAGTCATTTGAAGGTAATTCAAATGAAAAAAGTCATACTTTGGATAATACCTACATTTACAGATATGAGGAGAGAACATATCAAAGGAGAAAATGTATAATAGAGTATTAGGAAATCTACTGTTGTTAATATCAACCACTGTTCTCTTTTTTCTTTAACATTGTAGCTTGGCAATATTTTGTCAGTTGCTCCAAAATTGGTTAGCTGGTGTATATGAGGAGTGAGAGTACAGTGGCTCCCCCTTCCCTACTCATCTATTGGGACAGTACTATCTCTTGCCACTTAGCATTAGTAACCAGAATGATACTTTGAGTATGAGAAGATATCTACAAGTCATTAAAGTGTCCCATGCATATTGTACAATTAATTTAAAAAATTCACCATTCTACACATCATTTTTGCATTTCCTGAATTCTTCTGCCTTTCTATATGTTACAATAATATTTCTTCAAATTTACTCCTAGATTCTGAACATTTACCCTCCATTATGCCGTTTATTTCATTTATTATGCCATGTTACTCCAGTTAGCGTATGTTTTACATGAGTTGCCTGTTTATCCCTTTAAAAGAACTGTCTTTTTCAAACCTCGATTAGTAGCATTTGAAATGTTAAGAGTATCCATCACTGGTTTTATTTTTTAACTATTAAATATAAGTTATTTATTGTATTGCGAGCAAAGCAACATACTAGACAGCATTTTGATTGAAAATTACACACACTTCTATTTAAATAAGGTCTCTATGTATGTGTGAACTTTAATAAACAGTCTCAGTTTCTCTACCCAATCAGTAAATAACAAAGTAGTGGGAAAATTTAACCTAGGGTCCCAGGGTTTTGGGATATCCACTGTGAAAAAGTATTCAATGTAACTGTTGCACCCTGAGTTCTTGTTTCAAAAAAGTTCCAGGAAGAATGTTCAGCCCTGGAAAAAAACAAAAACTAGTTGCAGCCAGAGATGCCTGAGTTGGAGATAAATTTTGGCAAACTCTCCTCATAACCATACTAAAATATTCACCCAGGGAGGAGCTTATTGCTATTTTCTATACACACAGTGTACATAGAAGCACGACTGATGACTGCACCTGTGTAGCCTTTACTCCATCTCCACATACAATGACTCAGCTAACCAGCCCAATAAAAGCACTGTTTGCACTGTTGTTGCCTGGTGAGGCACTGCTTTGGGAACTATCCTCAGTGCCCTTCTTACTTGTTGCAAGTCATATAATCCTCTTGTTAAATCCTCCTTGTTTGTGGCCACTTCCAAGTGGTTGGTCCTACTATTGTGTGAGTAACAGGAACACATGCGTTTGTATGTATCTGAATATAACACCAGCTTTATGGTGTGGGATTGAAGAATATAGTTGTATATACAACACTGTTATAGGATCTGGCACAGTGAACACTTTGGGAGACACAGTCTTCCATGGAACACATGTACTCCTCCATGCCTTGCCGGGTATGCCAACAATGCAAGGCCTTAACCATTTATTCTCTCGGCATTCTCTCAGGGTTGTGTTTACATTGGTCAACCTATCTGCAGGACAAAGAGCAGGCTTACTAATTGCTTGCTATAAAATGACAGAATCCTGAAGGTCAGTGCTCCTGTTCTTGAACACAAACCACTGTCTGTGCAGGCATCTACCTATCTAGTCACATATATGTCCCCCTTATGTGACTTTGGGCACAGGGTGCTGACATACATACAGATGCTTCTATGCTCCTGCTACTTGCATAAGTAATAAAATGCTTTTGCTCTGTCCCACAAGCCTCAAGACTTCTGCTAGCATCCATAAAACAGTGAAAGGTTAATTGATTAGTATTTATATAGAGTAAAATAAAATCCCTCAATAAATGTTAGGAGAAAACAATAATTGAAGTTGAAACACCAACCTTACATTAAAAATAAAATTCAACATTAATCAAGTCTCTTGACTTTGATTCAGCATTAATCAAGTCTCTTGACTTTGCTAGATAAGTCAACCACTACTGAAAGGCATTATAGAAATTCTCTGTATGAAATTTTAAAAATATATTTATAAATGTTTGCTTCTTTATACTTTATCTTTTAATGGTCTAATTACTTTGTGCAATTTACTATAAGCTTATTTTTCTCCATCTTTAAATGATTAATATTACTAGATTTCTCCCTCAGTTTCAGTTGTATTACTTTATTGAATATATTCATTTTCTCCCTTAGAGCTAGTATGTCTTCAGGTAGAGTTTTAGAATATCTTGGATTAAAAAAAAAATTTGTTCTAAGATCTGTAACAGGCACTGAATTAGCATGTTAAGACAATGACCTAAAATCTGTACTTTAGCGATGATCAACATGGTTTTCATGATCAGTTTAGGGACTAATGTCTTAACATAAGAAGTGCTTGAGTTTTTAAGTACACTTTTTTATAACCCAATGAAAACTTGTAAACATAAAAACTTTAGTTTTTGATTCAAGTGTCCAGTGATAACCCCAAGGCTGGAGTGCTTAGGAAGTAAACATTCATTTAATAAGTATTTCATTTAAGAAGTATTCCAGGCTGGGCATGGTGGCTCACACCTGTAATCTCAGCACTTTGGGAAGCCAAGGCGGGCGGATCATGAGGTCAGCAATTCAAGATGAGCCTGGCCAATATGGTGAAACCCTGTCTCTACAAAAATACAAAAACTAGCCGGATGTGGTGATGTGTGCCTGTAAATAATCCCAGCTACTCAGGAGGTTGAGGCAGGAGAATTGCTCGAACCTGGGAGACAGAAGTTGCAGTGAGCCAAGATTGGCTGACAGAGCAAAATTATGTCTCAAAAAATATATATATATTATTTCATTTAAGCAGTATTCATTTAAGAAGTAGTAAGTAAATGTTATTTAAGAAGTATTTCTTAGGTATTTCGTGAATACATGACAGGCAAGGGGTTGTGGTAAGCATGCTGAAGATTTTTCTCATTTCTCTCAATAGTTAAATAGCTTTCAGATTCAAAAGGATTTAGAGCGATTGAATATTTCATGGGGGAATTCAATTTTATGAAGATCTAGAATGCTTTAAATTTTATGAGAAGTCCTGAGAAATGAATGCTGTGTATTATGCATTCATTATTTTTGTTATGGCTTATTAGCCTTGATGTGTTTAGGGACATTATTGTGCTATTTTTAAGAGCATGTGCCTTGGAGAAGCACCATTAGGTGCTAAGCATTGCCCTAGGCACTTGACATGCAACGGTAAATACGACAAACACTGACAGAGGCCTCAAAACTACTTTCCAACCATTACAGGTCCCAATAGTCTTTGCCTTCTCTGTGTCCCACAGAACTAAATCTCTCTATTATATATTTTAGTACCAAAACATACTTCAGGGGTGTTTTCTCTTCTATGAATGTGCCTAACCACACAATGCTAAACACAAAGTATATTCAATAAAAATTAACTAGTTGAATTGAATTAGGCATGAGGTGCATTTTCAGCAAAAGGCTTCCAAAAAAGCGAAGCACTTTCTATTTTATGCCAGAAATAGTCTGTGGCACTGGCTGAAAGAAAAGACAAAGTGGTGTATTTTCAGCCTGGATCACATATTTAAAAGTTAGCGGCAGTAATATTCTATACGTGGTTTTTCCATATTTATTTCTAGGAATCATAAAAATAGGATATATTAACCCTGGACATTTCTCAGGGTTTAGCTAGAGTTTTCTAACGATGTTTATAGAGGAGTATATGCTTTCTTGCTGTAACTCCTGTTTTGTGTTGAGCCCACACTAGCGCAACAATATTTGCCTCTTTATTTTACATTAGTCAAGTTTAGAAATTATTCATGGTTTTGGTACATGCAGTGTGTGTGTGTGTGTGTGTGTGTGTCTCTGTGGATCATGACAATATTGCATGCATGCCTTAGCATTTTTATATTAGTATTTTATTTAACAACTTACAAAATTTTCTATGTCAATATGAATATTAATAAATGTGATTTTTTAAATGATTCTATAATATTTCATCATCTAACGTCACTATATAAACAGGCTCCAAATGTTTAAGTTACCAATTTTGTCATCATAATAAAAGTGACCACCTAGGTAATGAATATTTGTCTTTCATATTTTTTCGTCTTGTACATTTCTTTCTTTTAATCACTTATTCATAACAACAATAATAAAATATAAATTCATAACCCTATGTTTGAGTAATGGATATGTTATTTGCAGGTGACAAAAAGCCACATTGTTCTTCACTCTATTCTTTCAACTTCTGGGTCAAAGACCACAATACATAGTGGAAGAGATTTTGGCATCCAGATGGGATGGCAACCAGGCCACAGGAAATGTTTTCTGACAACTTAGAGATTCACCTTTTGGAAATATAACATAACCATTGCCTAGGAATCTGAAAACATGAGATGTTATTCTCAATGTAAAAGCAACTAAACTCAAAATGTTGTTTGTCACATAAGAGAGAAAATGAAAATCAATTTCAACTCTCTGTATAAAAGGAGAGCAAAGAAATAACCATGCATGCTTCTGAAAGCTTTATCTTCTTATAAGGATTAGGGTAAAAAAAGTATTTTCGAGGGTAACAATTAGTCTATATTTATTTTGAATCTTTAAAATCAATTATTAACAAAGACTAGAAATAAAGAATTATATTGCCTCTAAGTATAGATGAATCATTCTTTATAAGTACAATAAGAATATTGAAGCTATTTGTACACTAAAAAGGTAATCAAATTAAATGTAACTATGAATATCAATGTGTGTGTTAGCATATGAATTAAACAGCATTTAAACTTTCAGTGAATAAAGATGATAGATCTTCAAAGGGGATTTTACTGAATATTTATGTAGCTTAATTATAAGTAAGTAAAAATAATTGAATCATAGAGTACATTGAATTTTAAAGATGGGAAAGTTTTTAAGAATGAAATAATTTAGTTCCTTTGCTTCACCTGTATGAAAACTGCATTTTAAAAAATAAGAGTCAATTTTGCTGAAGTTTAAACAATTAAAAAAGAGTAAAATCTTCCTCTGCTTAAACAAATGGTAATTAAAATAACTTTTGAGACAATTTATTGATTGAAAGATGAATGAGAATCATTGGCAACACAGACGTTATAAAAATCACAGGTCAGGAAGAGTACTGCTTTTCTTTTAGGCCTATATGGAGAATGTATCTAGCAAGTAAATATATGTAAGGCCTAAGAGTTTACTTGCATTTCTAATATGATAAAGTTAAGTGAAATGTGAAGATTTCAGAGGGCAGCCATAAATGTCATTGTAAGTAGAGTTCGAATACAGATTAGGAACAATTTAACCAGTTAGAAAAGCTAATGGAAAGGTCATGCTACTCACAAAGCATGAGGATTTCAATTTTCCTGACATTTCCTCTAAGGATGTGAAGTTCACAATCTCCAAAGGACCATTTAAGTTCTATCTCATAAAACGGGAAGACTTTATTTTTTCACAGTCAATGACCAACTAATAAGACAAGTGATTAGGGAGAAAGCAGGCCTAAGAAACAGAGCAAACATAATAAAATTACTTGGCATTCTTAAATTGGGAAGTATACTAATCAAATCACATCTAGATAGTTTGATGAATAAAAATATTGGAACCTGAAGGAGATTTATTGAATATCAGAATATTAGATTAATTAAATATAATGAATAATAGAAAGCAAATTAAAACATCAGACTGAAGCTACAGGGGGCAAATACCAGTTATTTATTTGGTGTCTTGATCAGGTTATTTAATTTTTTTAAGTTAAAATTTTCATATTTTATAAACTAAAATAAATATATATTCATTTCAAGATTCTTGGGGCACTAAAGTAATGGCATATATAAAAGTTCTTATTATATAGTTAATACATATTTATAAATTTTTAAAAGCATAGCCTAAAAATAGGTTGTACAATACTGCATGTGATTTGGATAAATAACTGAAAATTAAATACATAATGGAAACAAAATAAATATATTGCCTTAATGCTTATATATGTAAAATGAAGATGAGAATAGAGAATTGATATGGTTTTGCTGTGCTTCCACCCAAATCTCATCTTTAATTTTTGCTCCCATAATCCCTATGTGTTGTGGGAGGGACCTGGTGGGACATACTTGAATCATTGAGGTAGGTCTTTCCCATGCTGTTCCCATGACAGTGAATAAGTCTCCTGGAATCTGATGCGCCTTTACGCCTCCTTTGCCATCCACCATGATTGTGAGGAGTAAAATCAGGTTGTACAATATTGCATGTAATTTGGATAGATAATTGAAAATTACATAATGGAAACAAAATAAATATATCTTCCCCAGGCATGTGGAACTTTGAGTCCATTAAACCTCTTCCCTTTATAAATTACCCAGTCTCCAGTATGTCATTATTAACAGCATGTGAACAGACTAATACAAGAATTTTTCTTATATAGAGAATCAAATGCTTAATCTTAGATATGAGAAAAACAAAAGCAAAAACCTTCTTATCTTACTTTTTGAAATGATGTCTTTACCACACAATTTTATTTTTATAATTTGACTACATAAATTAGCACATTGTATAGTATTTTTGCAAAATATGTCTTCATTTTGCATTTAATAAGTCTCAGTCTTTCTTAAGCAATAAGAACATTGGAATGAAGATAAAGTAGAATTGCAATGTTCCTTTATATTTCCACAAAAGAAGAATAGTTTATATTTATATCCAATTATATTTTCATTAAAGTATGTTGAGAAGAGTTGAATAATGTCTTGCCTCTGACATATGGGAGTACAACATCCCAGGCCAACAGTTCTGTATTTTAAAGAATTGTCTCTGGAATGTCTGCTTTCCAAAAATTAACTTGATTTCAGTGAGAAATATTTGCTTATTTCTCTCGCAATTAATAATTATTGGCCTTGTATTATTTGCATATCCCAAGTACTGAAAAACTGAAATGATATATTTCACTAAGGAGGAAAATATTAAAAATACTTCCCTTGTTGGTAAGTTTTGCTGATGTTAATCTTTCTAGATCTCACACATTTTTCATGCTAGAATAGATCTGACATTATTTCTTATTATTAAGTTTAATGTCACTGTCTCATTCACTAAATCCATTGTTTATCTGTCATACTTTATGCTTCTATATTTTTGGCTTTATATAGGAAACCAGGGAAGATATAAATGTCCACATTAAAATCAAATTCATGTATGATGCCATCACCGAAATACCAGAAATGGTTGCTTGAAGCTGTAAATGCCATACAAACATTCTTATGGCAATCAGGCTAGAAATGGGGAAAGAGTGAAAGGCTTCCTCAGTTTAAGTCTCTTAATTCAGAATCGCAACCACCCTGTGTGTTTGCAGAGGAAATAGAGAGTTAGTAAGCTGCTTCATTTTAGTGCTTGAGAACATGTGAAGAAAGGGAATACTGGACATTTGGAAGAGCTCACAATAGTGTTGCAGAAACTCCATTTTAGACTGAGAACTGCTCTTACACATAATTTGTCCTGAAAGTTTGATGGGAAATTCTTAGAGTTCTTTCATCAGGGACTCTGCTATAAGTCATAAAAGCTGCAAAACAGAATGCCAAGTAACACTCTTGAAGGTAAGATATAGTATGTTAAAGGCTCTTGGACTGTTTATAGGTTATTTGGTGAATGTAAATATATCATATATTACTACACTTTTATGTATGAGATCACTTAATTTTAAAAATACTGTACTTACTTGCTCCTTATTTCATTGTATATGCCAATTTCAAAATATACCACATGAATGTACTCTGTTTTGACTACAGAAAAGGGGAAAAATATTTTTCAACCAAGCTGGTAAATACAACATAAATGTTTAAAATATTTATCACAAAGGACATCTTTTACATTTAGAATACTACTCTGCCATCTAGAGGAAAACCAAGAATCTAACACCCAATGGGGGAAAAATTAAACTAGAATGAATTCTTTATACTTAGAATGTAAAATTATGGTAAGTAAATAGTGTAAAAGGCCAGGCATGGTGGCTCACACCTGTAATCCCAACACTTTGGGAGGCCAAGGCAGGCAGATCACGACGTCAGCAGTTTGAGACCAGCCTAGCCAGCATGGTGAAACCCCGTCTCTACTAAAAATACAACAAATTAGCTGGGCACAGTAATGCGTGCCTGTAGTCCCAGCTACTCAGAGGGCTGAGGCAGGAGAATTGCTTGAATCCAGGAGGCGGAGGTTGCAATGAGCAGAGATTGCCCCATTGCACTCCAGCCTGGGCCACAGAGTGAGACTCTGTCGCCAAAAAAAAAAAAAAAAAAAAAAAAAAAAAAAGTGTAAATGCAGCAGCAACAGTAAGAATTTTTACTAACCTTGTTAATGTAGATCATAGAAGTAATAGCAATAAAAAAATATTTACAAAAATAAATTGACACACATGCTTAGCAGTGAAACAAGTAAAATGTGAATATATTGACCTTTGCTTCTTTTTGTTATACAGATGATATCTAATCTTCAAATATATTGCATCTGAAAATTATTTGCTCTCTTTGTCTCATTAATAAAATTCTTTGGCTGCAAATCGATGTGTTGGAATGCTGTATCTAACTGCTGATGCATTTTTCTTTTTAGATGATTGAACTTTATGTTCAATGCCATAAATATACTAAAACTTACTGGCACTCTCTACACCTCCTCGCATATATAACAAGAGCAAAAAGTACTGACTGTGCATTCACAGGTCACTTTTGTAGAATGTTTAATTTTTAAAAATATTTCTAATCTAGTATGGCTTTTTCTAAAGGAAGTGAAAGTATTGCTTAAATAATTTTTCTTGGAATAGCAGTATGCTGATATATATATTTTTATATAAAAATATCTATATATTGATATATATGTATATATATAATCAAGAAATAGAGTATTACATATGTAATATACAGTATATTATATATAATGATATAATATATAATCAAGAAATAGAAGTCTATTTCTTTCATTCTCTATATATACACGTATAAAATCTATATACAGAGGGAGGGGACTAAATAACAATATATAGATTTTAATGCATCACTAACTTTTGTAATAGTAGTCATTGCTGTTTCTTGCCTATGTTCAGCTTAGCACAGTCCCTTTGTGTACAATATGTGATTTTGGGCACCAGTATAAAGGAAGGTGCATGAAAAGTCATTTTTCATTATTTTGAGTGAATTTCTGTTAGAGAACAGGAAAACACTCAGTAGCTTGTACTGAATTCCTGCTGTCTTTTAAAAGATCTTCATGCAAATTGGCATTTTTATATAGATTACCTTGTGAAAAGAAACTAATTCAGTGAAGGTCAATTTATCTCAAAGCAAGTGTGAAATGTGTAGTTTGTTGAATTGATCTATTACTTAATTGAATGGTAAAATAAACTGCAATTCAGTTCAGGTGAAATCCAAACTCTTAAAACGACCACTACTCATGAATAAAATAAAATATGTACTGTTCAAAATAATTAGATAATGGTATCTACCCAGTCATCAAATAAATGACTTTTTGGAAACTTTTAGTAGAAAGAATATATTAATGTTCTTTGATTCTTCTCACATAAAGAAATACGTGGGCCAGGAGTGGTGGCTCATGCCTGTAATCCCAGCACTTTGGGATGCTGAATGGGCAGGATCACCTGATGTCAGGAGTTTGAGATAATCCTAGACAACATGTTGAAACCCTGTCTCTATAAAAATACATAAATTAGCCGGGCATGGTGGCACCTGCCTGTAATCCCAGCTACTCGAGAGGCTGAGGCTGAGGCTGAGGCAGGAGAATTGTTTGAACCTGGGAGGCAGAGGTTGCAGTGAGCTGAGATTGTGCCACTGCACTCTGGCCTGGGTGACAGAGTGAGACTCAGTCTCAAAAAGAAAAAAAAAAGAAAAAGAAAAATGTGCTTTTTTTTTTTTGGAAAGGAAGAAGCAAAATTGTCTTTATTTGCAGAAAACATGACTGTGTATATAAAAAACTCTCAGGAATTTATCAAAATAAGCCATTAGAACTAAGAGAAAGATTGTGGGATGGCTGGGCGAGGTGGCTCATGCCTGTAATCCCAGCACTTTCGGAGGCCGAGGTGGGTGGATCATTTGAGATCAGGAGATCAAGACGAGCCTGGCCAACATGGTGAAACCTCGTCTCCACCA
Source organism: Cacajao melanocephalus (assembly GCA_963573385.1). Taxonomy (NCBI): domain Eukaryota; kingdom Metazoa; phylum Chordata; class Mammalia; order Primates; family Pitheciidae; genus Cacajao; species Cacajao melanocephalus. Next base: position 42,464 of record CAUYLG010019643.1, read on the forward strand.
AAAATACAAAGATCAGCCGGACACAGTGCTGTGTAATCCCAGATACTCAGGAGGCTGAGGCAGAAGAATCACTTGAGCCTGGGAAGCAGAGGTTGAGGTGAGCCAAGCTCACGCCACGGCACTCCAGTCTGGGCCACAGAGTGAGACCCGGTCTCAAAAAAAAAAAAAAAAAAAAAAAAGATTGTGGGATACAAAGTCAACATAAAAACTATTGTATTTCTATATACTAGCATTGAAGAACTGGAAATTGAAAAATTTAAAATACCACTTGTGACAGCACAAAAATCACTTAAGGAAAAATTAAAATACATGCAAGACTTGTAACTAAAGTTAAAAAACATGGCTGAGAAAAGTTAAATGGAAGAGTAAATAAATAAATAAATAAGAGATATGCTATGTTCATCAGTTGGGAAGATTCCATATTGCTAAGACATCAATTCTCCCCAAATTAATCTAAAGATTCAATGCAGTCCCAATCAAAATCCAATCAGGCATTTTTTGAGGGTAGAAATGACAAGGTGATTCTAAAATTTCTATGGGAAAGCAAGGGACTCAGAACAGCCAAAAAATGTTGCAAAAAACAACCAAGTTGGAGGACGTATATTTAACTGATTTCAGTACTTACTTTATAGCTACACCAATCAAGATAATGTGAAATTGGCATAAGGGCAGACCTAGATCAATGAAACAAGAGTCTAGAAGTAGGCACACACATATATGGTGAACTGGGTTTCAACAAAGCCCTTTAAAATGGGGGGAAAAGGATGATCTTTTCAACAAATTATGTTACAGCAACTTGATATCTATATGGGGAAAAAATGAACCCCAATCCTTACCTAATACCATATATAAAAGTTAGCTCAATATGTATCACTGAGGCCAGGCATGGTGGCTCGTGCCTATAATCCCAGCAGTTTGGGATGCTGAGGTAGGCGGCTCACAAGGTCAGAAGATTGGGACTATCCTGGCTAACATGGTGAAAACCCATCTCTACTAAAAATACAAAAAAAAATAGCCAGGTGTGGTGGCAAGTGCCTGTAGTCCAGAAGGTTGAGCTGCTATGAATATTTGCATGACTGCTCCAGGTAAATACCCAGAAAAGGAATCGCTAGGTTGTATGGTAAGTATTTCATCTTTTATTTTCTATTAGTATCTCAGTACAGTTTCACTGTGTCCTTTGAATTATTAACGCGTAATATCTAAAATGATCTCTTCCATCTTTTTAAAAAGGCTCTTTAAATGTAAAATAGAATACAGATGCAAGAAAACTGTAAACAGCAGTCACATAGCTTAATAAATTCTTATAAATTTTAATAAGATAAAAACTACAAAATCAAAGAAATATAACTAAGCCACAAACAGCAGAGGTTCCTCATTGGCTCAGATTTAGTCTCAAAACCACCCTTTACCTCAAGATTAGCCAGTATCCTGACTCATATTAGTCATTTCCTTTCATAAGTTTATCCTCCCGGTGTGGTTCCCAAATTACAGTTTAGTCTTGCCCACTTTATTTTAATTTTGTTTCAGTCGTTTTTGTTCTATGGATTCCCTTCTGTCCTTTTTGTTTCCTTGTAACTTATTTGTTGAAAATCATGTGGGGTTTGACCTTACGGGTTTTCTGCAGTCTGGAGTTTGCTGACTGCATACTCATTTCAGGATGTTTTCTCTCATCTATATTTTTTGCAAATTGCCAGTTGGTCCCAGAGTTTTCATCAGACTCATTTTCAATTCCTTTGGCAAGACTATAGGTATTGTCTTGTTTTATCAAGAAGCATGTCTTGTGGTATTACCAGTGGTTGACTTTTAATGACTAAATCAATTGCTGCCTAGTGAGTAGCAAAATAGCAACAGTACAATTAAAGGTAAAAACATGGTTCCACTACTGCCTGAGTCCACTTGGACTGCTATAACAAATAACCACAAACTGGAAATTTATTTCTCATACTTCTGGAGGCTGGAATGTCCACAGCCAAGGCAGAATCAGTGTCTGGCCAGAGCTCAATTTCTGGCTCATAGACAGTGTCTTCTTTCTGTGTTGTTACATGGTGAAGGGATAAGGAGTGTCTCTCAGACCTCTTCTAAGGGCATTAGTCTTATTTACAAGGGATCCAACCTATTACTTCTCATTTCCCAAAGGCCCCACCTCCTGATACCAACCAATTTGGGAGTGGGGATTTCAAAATAGGGATTTTGGGGAGACACAAGTACTCAGACCATAGCAACTACTATTTGGTTTCACAGTAATATAACTCCTTTGGAAGGACAGGATACATCTTTTCCCTTTATATCTTAAGGATAATGATTTGCTTCCCTATCATTTTCCTAAAATTGACTATTATTATGAAATTATGACTTTAGGCATATTTGATGAATTTAAATTAGTCTTACATGTTACCACTTTTGGAGCTCAAGTTGTATCATGATTGCTCAGTGGCAGCCTCTTCAATATGACACCTGACTCCTTTCGACATAACCTTTAACAACCTAAAAAAGAAAAGGTATGTCTATTACTGGCACAAAGATTATTTATCACAATTTTTATTATTTATATATATACTATGTCTGTAATCTAATAAAGAAATTTATATACATATACACGCCATGAATATAAATCATCCACATTCAATAGATATCAACAGAAGAAGATACATAAAGGACCCAAATGTTGGAATTACTAGGAAAAAAGTACTTATAAATAACTTTGCATTATGAAGAATCTAGTGGAAAAGGTATCAAATATATATGACCAGATATAGAATGTTATAATACTCAGAAATGGAAACTATAAAACTGAGATTAATGAAAATGCACACATGTTCACACACACACACACACGCGTACACATATGTGTAAGGAATGAGACTGTCCTCAGTGGATTATCAGCAAATTGAACACAGCAGAGAAAATAATCATTGGATTTGAAGACAATTAGGTCAAAGTTATTCCAACTGAAAAATTTTTTTTAAGTTGAGAAAAGAAACAGAACAAATGTATAACTGTTCTCAAAGAAATGAAAACTTATTTCCACACAAAAATCTGCTCATGAGGCTGGGCGTGGAAGCTCATGCCTGTAATACCAGCACTTTGGGAGGCCCATCACCTCAGGTCAGGAGTTTGAGACCAGTCTGATCAAATGGTGAAACCCGGTCTCTACTAAAAACACAAAATTAGCTGGGTGTGGTGGTGCATACCTGTAATCCCAGCTACTTGAGAGGCATTCGTCTTATTCACAAGGGGCCCAACCTATTACTTCTCATTTCCCAGGAGAATCGCCTAAACCTGGGAGGTGGAAGTTGCAGTGAGCCAAGATCATGCCATAGCACTCCAGCCTGGGCAACAAGAGCAAAACTCCGTTTCAAAAAAAAAAATTTGTTCATGAATGTTCATTACAAACCTTATTTGTAATATCCCAGAACTGGAGACAGCGTGATGGGGTTCAGGACATGTTACACCAAAATACGGTACCTGGGCATTTGAGAAACAGCAGATGCAGAAAGGTTACTTTCACCTTCCTGTTGCTCTTCTTTCCTGAAGCAAGTCACAAAATCTTTATTTCAGAAGCACTTTCCTTACGCCTGGAGAAAAGGAAACATTCATATCCTAGAAGACACAGAGACGCCAAGAAGAATCTGAATATACAGATCTTACAAAACTCCTAGAACTTAGTTGATGACAATTAGATCAGATTCCCATTGTGCAGTCATACTTCTACATGACTGTCTGCCTTTCATCAAACATAGCATAAAAATGCAGAGGATTTTCTGTTTCTTCGGATCTTCATTTTTGAATGCACCTTTGTTACATAACACATATAAGTTTGTATATTTTTATCTCATTAATTTGTCTTTTGTAATAGAGACCTCAGCCGTAAACTTTTAGTTGAATTAGAAAATATTATTTTTCCCCTAAAAACAGAAATATCCTTCAATCAATGAATTGTTAAACGGTAGCATATCTATTCATTATCCATCTAATTTAATAATACCCAGAAATATATAGTAACAAACTGTTAATACATGTAACACCATGGATGGATCTCAAGAACATTATTCTGGGTGAACAAAAGTCAATCTTAAAAAGTTGTGTGGCTTCATTTATACAACATTTTCAAAACAAGAAAATTAGAGATATGGAGAACATTTTAGTGAGTGTTACGGATTAAGAAAAGGGTAGGAGGCAACTTTAAAAGAATAGCACTAAAGTATTGCCTTTCAATTTCCAACTTTTTAACTTTATTTTTGATAGCACTTCATATATATGTATATATATTACTTTTTATTATTACTCCCACATTTTTGTGCATTCATATTTCTTTATTTCATCAATATATTTTAATATACTGTGCTGTACTTGTCATAGTTTTTTAGATTGAAATTTAATTCACTTGTTTTTCTTCTTTATTTTAGAAGTAAAATTTATGAATTTTCCTCAGTAGGTTTTTTCTAGATTGATTACACAGATTCTAGTATGTTAGACTATCTTTATTGCTACTTTCAATACGTTTTGCAATTATATATACTTGTATCTCCCTCAGGCAGAAACATAGTATAATGGCATGTTTTCTTTTTGCCACGTAAATGGGGCTGTTTTTTTAGCTGTATTTAATTTCTAATTTTATTGCATTTTGCTCCAATATTTTATATGATTTTCATTTTTATAATTTATAGAATTATTTTAATATAGCCTAAGATATGGTCAATAACAATATTATTTTTAATTTAGTTAAAAAGTTTATTCCCTAATAATAGAGGAGTTCAATACATGAGACATTGTGTATGAATATATATAAATATAATGTGTGTATACAGTATATATATATATATATATATGTATATATATATACACCCCCACACACTTTCTAGATAAAAAGAGTATAAAATATTTTGTGATCCCCAGAACTATTAGGAGTGTTATTACTCCATTAATAATGAATGTTATATAGCATTTCATTCTATACATAGTTAAATGTTATGTGTCCATATGCTGATAATTGGTGAGTTTTCAGTTTGAGGCTATGATGAACAGAGCTGTTAACAGCAGCTAACTAAAGGCCATGAAGTGAACATATTTATGCATTTCTGCTGGGTTTAAACCTAAAAATGGATATTCTGTATCATAGGGTATTCAGATGTTCATCTTCAACAGATGCGGGCAAAGACTTTTTCAAGGTGGTTGTCAGATATTCTCTTTCAACCAATATTCTGTGACTTTTCTGGCTGCTAAATGTTTTTCCCAGTATTTTGTATTTAATTTAAACAATTTTAACAATGATAGTAGGTAATATATTGTCTCCTGTGAAATGCTTGTTCTTTTGTCTATTTCTACTAGAATAATCTTTTTGAAATTGATTTATAATAAATCTCTATTTCTATATTTACTAATATTTATAGTAACCTTCGTATGTTATGGATAATAATACTTCTTTATATATCTTTATTGTGAATATGTTTTCTCATATTTTGGGATACATGATTTCTTAAATGCAATGAAGTCTAATTTACCAGTTTCCAATTTTTTATTTGAGTGCTCTCAGTGTCCTATAAAAAGTTTTGTGCCTTTCTCTAAAGACATACAAATATCCTCTTATGTACTCTTCTCAAAACTTTATAGATTGCCTTTGTATATTCAGATCTAAAATTAATATGGATTGATTATGTTTATCCTTGCAATTAAGGATCAAGAGAAAATTATTTTCTATGCAGCTTTCCAATCCACTTGACATTATTTAGTAACAAAATCAGCCTTTCACTGCTGTATTTGTGAGGATCTACTTCTGGATGTAATATGCTTTTTAAAACATTAATAGACTTTGTTGCTTAGAGCTGTTTCAGGTTTCTAGGAAAAAATGAGTGGAAACTACAGTAAGCTGCTACGTACTCCTTTCACCCAACACTCCTTCCATACAGTTTCCCTTATTATCAATATCTTGAAATACTATGGTACATTTCTTACAATTGATGAGAAAATATTGATATATTATTATTAACTAAATTCCATAGTTTCCGTTAGGCTTCACTCTTTGTATTATACAAGCTATGGGATTTGACAAAACCATAATGGCAGGTAACCACCATTATAGTACCATACCCACCTATTTGTCCCTCCCTCCCTTCCCACCAACCACTGGAAACCACAGATCTTATTTTTATTTTCTTTTCCAGAATTACATAATTAGAATCAGTCTAGTATGTGGGCTTTTCAGATTAGCTACTTTTATTCAATACCTGGCAATATTTATATGAGTATCCTCCATATCTTTTTGTGACTTGATGCCTCATTTCGTTTTATGACTGAGTAATATTCCATTGCATAGATTACCACTCCATTTATCCATTCACCTACTAGATATCTTGGTTGCTTCCAACTTGTGGCAATTAAGAAAAAAAATGCTATAACCATTTACTTGCAAGTTTTGGTGTGAACATATATTTTAAGTAAATTTTCATACCGAGGAGTATGATTACTAAATCTTATCATAAGTTGAGGTTTAGTTTTGTAAGAAACTGCAAATTGTCTTCCAAAGTGGCTGTACCATTTTAGTTTTCCACCAATAATAAATGACAGCTTCTTTTGCTCCATGTTCTTTTGTCTAGTTGTATTAGGATTTTAAATCTCCTAAATTAGAAGATTGAGAATTAATCCAGCTATATGTTTTCTGGAAAAAAACCCTCGCAATCTATTTTAATGATGAAAATAATAGACTGGGGTACAGGAAATGACATTTTGCATGGCAAAAGTTAGCATTGGCCTTCAGTCCTGCTCTGGTTCAAAGCCAAATGATACAGCATTTCTAGTGTTAAAACTCTATAAATTATCTGCTTTCGAGTTGCCTTACAAACACTGAGCTAGATTTTCCTTTTCACAGATGCTGGCACTGGCCTGTACCCTAAATGGCCATACCTGAAACAACCACTTTCACTACTCTTACAGAAAATCAAAGACATCTGGACTTACATCTCAGTATGAGGACCAGGAACAGTTTAAATCAGCTGGGAAAGTCTCTCCTGTGTAGCTCTCTGGAGCATCTAATTACCTGTCTGGGATATTTGTAACTTCTTCAAAACAGTCTGCATAATCATTTGGATAAACATTTAAAATATTCTAAATTTACTCATATTCTAATAAATAATTAGAGCTACCACCAAATCTACCATATGCATTTACTGGCACATAAAATAAATTGGAAGGTATGATTGCTTATATATTCCTCTGAATAATATGAAAGGACCACTTAGAAACTATAGCACTTCACACCTGTGGTTAACTTTCTATAACTTAAAGAGTACCTTAAAGAGTTTTCACATGGGATTTAGATTAAACATACTTGGATATATGCATTAAATATAATAAACATAGGTATTATGTATAAGTATTTTATATGGATATTTTTGGATATTCATGTTTGTAAACTATTAGTTACATTCGAAGTAAAAGTCACTCTATACAGCTATTAAAAACATATTAAAAATAAAGTATGTACAACTAGTTTCCTTTTTTTAAAGCAGAATTCAACGAAAATAATGTCCAATTCCTTCTATACTGATAGATGACATTAATGAAATAGTGCCTTTATTGTATAATTCTCAGTATCGGCAACTTCACTATAGAATAAGGAGAAATTGCCCCATCTTTTTTCAGAGGGATGACAACTTGCACTTTGGCAAATAATGACTTATATAACTTTGTACAGATATTTTTTACCATAACCCTTTTCCTCAAAATCACTGGGATTTAAGGTAATCATTTATTATGTTTTCATAATGTCACCTTTTAAGGAAGTCAAGATTGAGAGGTATAATTTGAAGGGCAGTGCACCTCCAAACATCTAAATACCCACTGCACACATCATACTAACTGATATCTCATTATTAAGGGTTCATTCCATTGTGATGGAGTTTTAAGAAATTTAAAAATTCAAAATATCCAAAGTAGAGGCAAATTTAAAAATTTAAAAGCTCACAGGAAGTCTCATTTTTATCAATGGCTACCTGATCAGGCAGGAACTAGAGAAAGACTAGGTGAAAACAAGCTAGAGAGAGAAGGATAAGAGACAGCAGAAGCACTCACTTTCCATAGGGTCAGGAGAGGGTGCCAGAGCTCCACTGCTTATACTTTACATATATAGAACAGCCAATCTTGTATACACACTCATGAGTCTGAGAGTAAAACAAAATTTTGCCCATCTACCTCTTAACACTGATAAAGCATGACTTCCTTTAAATGATTATCTCTTCAGATTTAAGTGTCTCGGTTTTATTTTGAAGTATTCTTTCCCAAAAGCAGATATTAATTCTATGGCACTTAAAATGTAAAAAAGCTTAATGTACAATGGCCAAGGCATTGGAAATACAGGAGATCTAGATTTCATTTCTGGCTCTATCAAATGCAATGTGTGATATCATATTGACTTCAATTTCTTGGTTTCCAAATATACAAAATAAAGACAATAATAACATGTCGAATTGTTTGGAACTAATGTTTACAGTTTATGCATATAACATTATTTCTCACACTTAAACATTTGATAACATTTTAAATATTCACAATAGTTTTATCCATTATGAAATATTTATAATAGTTTTTCTCTTTACCTCAACTTTATTGTAAAGATTTAATTAAATAAGCTATGAATAATGATGTCTGGTAAAATATAAGATACATATGAATGGGGTAAGTGTGTGCCCTAAATTAATACTGCTGTTCTTTCATTAACTTAGGAGAATGGGACAATTTGACTATTTTATTATTAGATGTTATTTATTTTGTAAAATATTGTAGGACAGTGCTTCTCTGAAGAACAGACATAATCTGTGCATTTATGAAAAAACTATAGTAGGGAACAGTCATAAGCTTTTGGTTTTGGTTTTGTTCTGTGCCTCTATTACCTTTAGGATATGCTTCCTCAGTGCTGGAACTCCTATTGCGTTAGTGTTAGTGCATGGATTTGAGTTTGTCTTTCTATATTTAGGTAAATGTGGCTGTCTCTATATTACAACACGACAGATAAGTTTATGTATATGTCTTTTAAAATTATTCACAAAAATTGGTTATCCCATCCTTTATATTCTATAAGTTTCAATATATTTCCTTTTGCAATAATTGGTCCATGATTCTTTTAAATAAACCTTTGCATAATTATAGCAACAGAAATGCTATAAATTCTATAGAGCATGCCATGACATTGTCTTTTCTTTTCTTTTTTCTTTTTTATAAACAAGGTCACATTTTACCACTCAGGCTGGAGTGCAGTGGCTGCAATCATAACTCACTGCAGCTTCCTAGATCTCCTGTGCTCAAGTGATGTTCTCATCTCCACTTACTGGGTATCTGGGACTACAGGCAAGCACTACCACTCCAAGCTAATTTTTCATTTTTATTTTTTGTAGAGACAAGGGTTTTACCATGTTGCCCAAACTGATCTCGAGCTCCTGGGTTTAAGGAATCTGCCTGCCTCCATCTCCCAAATTGCTGGAATTATAGGTGTGTACCTGGCTCATGCCGCGGTCTTTTAAAAATCACTTGGCTGCATTCTCTGCACTAGAGTAAAAACATATATGCAAAAGTCTTAAGCTGCTATAACCCAAGAAGAACACAGTGCCTTTGAAGATATTTAATCAAAGGTCAAGAATAAGAAATGTCAAGTATAAGAAAAATTTATAATCACTTTTTAAGGTAAAATAGCTTTTATATTACTTATTGTGGTTTTCATAGTTTTAAAGGTTACAATCTTGTGGTTATAATTATCAATAATTACCTAACCTTGGGTATGTTAGGCAAACTTTGATGAAATTAGTTTTGCCTAAAATTCTTTACTGAATAAACTAATTTGTTGAAGAAAATAAGGAACTTAGAAATTCCCCAGTAATCTTAGTTAACACTACTAAAAGATGGCCATATGGCATGGCTGCAATAGTCATAAGTTTTCAAAAACTCAGTTATTTTCTAGATGGAACTGTGACCTTAGATACAATTTCGGTTCTACATTTAGCTAAAATGTTTCAAAATTGGGTAAGGACATATTCCTACATTTCTTTTTTTTAAATTTTATTGCATATTTTATTGCACTTTAGGTTCTGGGGTACATGTGCACATCATGCAGGTACATATATGGCAGTGTGGTTTGCTGCCTCCATCCCCCCATCACCTATATCTGACATTTCTCCCCATGTTATCCCTCCCCAACCTTCCTACACCCTGCTGTCCCTCCCCTATTCCTCCCCAACAGACCCCAGCATGTGATGCTCCCCTCTCTGTGTCCATGTATTCTCACTGTTCAACACTCGCCTATGAGTGAGAACATGTGGTGTTTGATTTTCTGTTCTTGTGTCAGTTTGCTGAGAATGATTGTTTCCAGATTCATCCATGTCCATACAAAGGACAAGTACTCATCATTTTTTATGGCTGCATAGTATTCCATGGTGTATATGTGCCACATTTTCCTTGTCCAGTCTATCATCGATGGGCATTTGGGTTGGTTCCAAGTCTTTGCTATTGTAAACAGTGCCACAATGAACATAAGCGTGCAAGTGTATTTATAATAGAACCACTTATATTCCTTTGGATATATACCCAGTAATGGGATTTCTGGGTCAAATGGAATTTCTGTTTTTAGGTCCTTGAGGAATTGCCACACTGCCTTCCACAATGGTTTAACTAATTTACACCCCCACCAACAGTGTAAAAGTGTTCCTATTTCTCCAGCATCTGTTGTCTCCAGATATTTTAATGATTGCCGTTCTAACTGGCGTAAGATGGTATCTCAATGTGTTTTTGACTTGCATTTCTGTAATGACCAGTGATGATGAGCATTTTTCATAGATTTGTTGGCCTCATATATGTCTTCTTTTGAAAAGTGTCTGTTCATATCCATCGCCCACTTTTGAATGGGGTTGTTTGTTTTTTTCTTGTAAATCTGTTTTAGTTCTTTGTAGAATCTGGATTAAAGAATTAAACATAAGACTGAACACCATAAAAACCCTAGAAGAAAACCTAGGCAAAACCATTCAGGACATAGGCATAGGCAAGGACTTCATGACTGAAACACCAAAAACATTGGCAACAAAAGCCAAACTAGAAAAATGGGATCTAATTAAACCCCAGAGCTTCTGTACAGCAAAAGAAACAATCATCAGAGTGAACTGGCAACCAACAGAATAGGAAAAAATTTTTGCAATCTATC
>CAUYLG010019644.1:0-182971 GCA_963573385.1 Cacajao melanocephalus
AATAACATGAATATTTTAACCAGCACAATTTAAATAGGTTTGTTATTCCCAAGCTGCTTTAAACCCTCACACATTTTTTTTTTTTTTTTTTTTTTTTTTGAGACAGTTTCACTCTTGTTCCCAGGCTGGAGTGCAATGGTGTGGTCTCTACTCACTGCAACCTCCACCTCCCAGGTTCAAGGGATCCTCCTGCCTCAGCCTCCCAAGTAGCTTCGATGACAGGTGCCTGCCCCCACGCCCAGCTAATTTTTTTTGTATTTTTAGTAGAGACAGGTTTCACCATGTTGGCCAGGCTGGTCTCGAACTCCTGATCTTAGGTTATCTGCCCACCTTGGCCTCCCAAAGTGCTGGGATTACAGGCGCAAGCCACGGCGTCCAGCCCCTTTCAAGGCTTTTACATCAGGTCACCTTTACAATGAGCAGTTGCTCCTATTACCCAGTGAACTCACCTTCTGATGGGACAGTTACCCCACTTGGGACTTCACAGCCTTGAAAGACGTACAGAGCAGGGACCCGTCCAGGGCAGAGAGCCAGATGGTGTGGAAATAATCCCAACAGAGAAAGCATTCAAGAACCTGGCCTCTTCAATGACTTAACACCCTACTTCAAGTATATGTCATGTCCTTATAATAAAATCCTGCCTGGCTGTTTAGCCTCGTAGAAAGCAAGGAAGCAGGTGGCATATGTTGCAGAACAATTCTTGGGTAGAACAAGGGGACATTTGATGGTTTGGTTTTTTCGGTAAGAAAGATGAAGTCCTGGAGTAGAGAATAGAGTGATAGAGTGGAAAATATTTCAGCCTGGGAGTTAGAAATAAACATGCAGATTCTTGCTTTGCCATAAATGATGTCACCTAACTTGTGTGACCCTGTTTTCTCATTCTTAAAATGATTTGGTGAGTTTAAGATTAGGCCATTTTTCAATGTATAGAACAGACTGGGTGCTACCCTTCTTGAAAGACATTTTCCCTGCAAGAGATACGGCAGGATGTATCTTTCAGTGTCACAAAATTCTGTTAAAGGTCATAACTGCTGCCGTGTAACTTTTGCCTAATTCTAGAAACTTCTCTTTGAATGAATGTGTTGGTACATCTTTCTTCTCTTTCAGATAGAATGGTTAATTTGACTTGTTGTTTTTGTACATCTGTGCTGGAAATAAAAGTTTCTTCCCAGTACTTATTGCTGATTTATTTCATAGGAAGTCTTAAGGGATGAGGCAGCAAATGGACTCATGGGCCACTTGAAGTTGGAAAATTCTGTGGAGATTGACAAGGAGACTCACTTTTCAGCATCTGTTCTCAGTGTAACATTCAAATCTGTGGAAACATAACTAGGCACATTTTATGATTATTTAGAATTTTAGTAAGTTGCTCCGAGATTCCTAAAGTCGGTTTTGTAAGATCAGACCATAGATTGGTGGTGTTTCTTTTAAGCTTGTGTACTGTGTCCAGTGTCACATTTTTTAAAGTGTTCATGATTTTTGTAAAGTGATTTGTTTTAAGCACATTAAAGGCTGTTTGAGTATTGTCGTGTGTTTTACACCTGCTTCAGCTTAGTTTTGTTTGAAAGTCTCTGCAGCAACTCTTACATAATATCTGTTGCTGAAAAGAAAGAACAGTCCTCTCTCCAACTTGTTAGCTGGCCTTGACACCTTCTACTTTAGTAACAACCTTTTTCCTGTTATAATCTCTCCCTTTACATTCCACTGCCACCACTCCCTGTTGTTCTAGAGCTAGTGAGACTGACAGTTGCCTCAGGCCACATAGGTGCTAGGCAGAGGAGTAATTTTTTAGAAATTAAAACTGAAATTTTAAAAATATTTAATAATAATACACCCATTAGATAATGTTAACAAATAACATTTTTTATGAAAAATAGCTTTTCTTTTCTTTCTTTTTTTTGGGGAGGGGGGCGGGGACGGAGTTTCGCTTTTGTTGCCCAAGCTGGAGTGCAATGGTGCAATCTCGGCTTACTGCAACCTCCACCTCGCAGGCTCAAGTGATTGTCCTTCCTCAGTCACCTGAGTAGCTGGGATTACAGGCATGTGCCACCACGCCTGGCTAATTTTGTATTTTTAGTAGAGACGGCATTTCTTCACGTTGGTCAGGCCAGTCTCGAGCTCCCAACCTCAGGTGATCCACTTGCCTCGGCCTCCCAAAGCGCGGGGATTACAGGCCTGAGCCGTCACACCAGGTCATGAAAAATATTTTTTCGAGAAATACTCCTTCTTTTCACAGTTTCTCTAGCAAGAGTTTTCACCTGAGTAAGTGTGCGAAGGACAAGGACAGTCGTTTAGTTTCGTGTGACCCCTCCAAGGAAAGCCGCTGACACCCCTGTAGGCTCACTTCTGAGCTTGGGGCTTTCTCTAGAACCTCCCATGCCTTAGTTTCCATCAGTCTCTTCCCAACTTTTTTCCATACAACCCTAAGCTGAACTTCAGTGAAACCCAGAGAAGACCAAGAGAAGTAATACTTTGAAAATCTTTTTGAAATTCATATGTAATGATTACGGAGTAAGTAGAATCACTTGCTTTTCATTGCCATGTCTTGGCTCACTCTTCCCAGCACCTCACCATGGTCTTTCCTTTGAGCCCAGGGGAATGGGAAAGAGGCGCGGTGGGGCGGATCCGTCCTCCGTGGCTGCAGATCCCGAGCTTTGGGGTTGTTAGGAGGCACCTGTCCTGAGCTTGCTGCAGTCGGGGCCTGGGAGTGGTAGTTCTTCCTTAAGCACCTCCCTTCTCTAGCCCCCATTCTGTCCTATATCACAAGCTGCAAAGTTAGTAGACCTCAGGTGCCTCCTGTGTGACCTCCACCGCTCTAGACCGAGGGTTCCAATCTCAGCACTTGACTGTGGGGCCAGATGTTTTGTTGTGGGGCTGTCCAGTAGGACGTTCACCAGCGTTCCTGGCCTTACCCCTAGATGCCAGTGGCCCACCGCCCCCACCAGCTGTGACAACCAGAATCCCTCCAAACATTGCCTAATATCTCCTGGCGGATCAGATGGCCCCCAGTTGAGCCACTGCACTGTAAAGACACCTTTCCAAAATATGTTTGTTTGCTTACAAACCATGCCTGGCACATAACTCATCTGAGCATTATATATCCTTTAGAAGAGCAATGCTTACACAGAAGGGGGACCACTGCTTTATATTCTTCAAAATTATCGAGCATCCCAAAGAGCTTTTGTTTAGTGGGCTGTATCTACTGATATTTTTCGTTAGAAACTAAATTCAAGCTGAAAGCTTTTAAATAGTTCATGTATTAATAACACCCATTACCTGTTGACATAAAAAAAATTTATGCGGAAACAATTTTTATTTAAATTTGCTGAAGAATGTGGCATGGCTCTGTTTTTGCAAATCTCTTTGACATCTGGCTCCATAGAAGGTAGGTGTCTGCTCCTGCGTGCAGGCTGTTTTGATTTCATATGAGTGGCCTGTGAAAAACTCCCCATAAGGATGCTTTAACAGGTAAATCATACGTCTTCATGTTATCATAAAAACAGTTTTGACCTCGTGGACCCCTGAAAGGGTCAAGGGACACCCCCCTGCCACCGCCCCGGGGTCCCCAGACCACACTTTAAGAACCACTGTTTTAGAATACTCTCCCCATCCTCTGCTGGCCATCTGAATCTTTTCATCTTTTTAGCTCCAACTCAAGTTCATCTATCCAGAAACTTCAGTGAAGCTGCTTCTCACCATCTTGGACTGTATGTTTTCCATCTTTTAAATGTGTATAGCAGTTACTTAGTAGACTAGGGGCTGGCTGTACAGTTGTCTGTCATGTTTACTGCGCTACGTGACCTTTGTTCCCTGTGACTTGCCTTCCTAGCTAGATTCAGTCCTTGAAGGCATCAGGTGAGCTTGACTCTTATTTGACCTTGCCATGTATATTAGGACCCCAGTCAAGAAGTGTTCAGTTGGTGGAATTTAAAGGTGCTGAAAAGGAGAGCTTCAAATCAGTTAGGTTGCTGAGTTTTCTGATACTGTAAATTAGCAACGATAATAAAAAAAATCTTGTTTATTAAGAGGTTATTTCTTTGTCGCTTTTTTGATTCAGTGAGGGAATTGTAATGTCGAATTTTCATTCAATGTAATTTGTTTTAAATAAATAACACTGCACCAAAGCAGAAGATCATGGTACTTTGGTCTTCTAATGTCTTGTGAGATTTTTAAGAAGTAGATATTTTGGTTTTTTCTTAGTTTTCTTTTACATATTTAGTGGAAAAGTGTAGTCTCATCAGACCTTGGTTCAAAGGTCAGTGGTAAAAAGTATAGTCTCATACAATCTTATTTTAATTAAAGCATTTCAAAATAGGATTTCCATTTAAATACAGTCATGCATTGCTTAATGAGCGGGGTACATTCTGAGAGCTGTGTTGTTAGGCCATGTCGTTTTGTGACAACAAATTTTCCTACCACAGCCTCTCAAGTAGCTGGGATTACAGGCATGTACTTAACACAAACCTAGGTGGTATAGCCTGCTACACACCTAGACTATATGGAATAGCCTGTCTCTCCAGGCTACACACCTGTACAGCGTGTCATTGTACTGAACCCTGTAGGCACCGGTAATACAGCAAGAATTTGTGTATGTAAACACAGAATAGATACCATAAAATACGGTACCATCATCATATGTGCAGTCTGTTGTTAAATGTTGTTATGTGGCAGTGACTGTATAAAGTTTCCCTGTGATCTTTGGTGCTTTGTATTTATTTTATTTTTTTTGGAGGCAGAGTCTCACTGTGTCACCCAGGCTGGAATGCAGTGGCGCGATCTCAGCTCACTGCAACCTCTGCCTCCCGGGTTTAAACAATTCTCTGCCTCAGCCTCTGGAGTAGCTGGGATTACAGGCGCCTGCCACCATGCCTGGCTAATTTTTGTATTTTTAGCAGAGACAGGGTTTCACGAACTGGGCCAGGCTGGACTTGACCTCATGATCCACCCGCCTCAGCCTCCCAAACTTTGTATTTCCTTATTTTGGGACTATTTCTCAGTAGAGCATAAGTTACATATATATTTCATGTGTTTTATAAGATAGGTTTTGTTTTGAGCACCTCTTGTTCTGTGCGAGCACTGTGTTGAGGATTGAGGAGATAAAAAAGAAGAACATAGTATTGACCTGTTCAGAACTGAAGCGTTGGCTGTCATCTTTGAGGTGTAGCACCTGTTGCTTCTGGACATCCAGTGTACTTGGGAGTAACTTGGCCCCCATTCAGTTAGCTCTTGTAGTCCCTGAGTGGATGGGACAAGATGGAACCTATTTCATGTAAAGAGCCACCTGGAGCTTTGGGTAAGAAAAATCACACTTTAAAGCATCTAAGCAAACACAGGCTCACCATTAAATTATGGAGTTCCAGAAAGCACATTGGACCCTAGGTTGCATATTATGGTTAAAGCCAGTAGATAAGATCAGTCAGCATTTCTCTCCCTCTTCAGTAAAAGCTTCACTACACTATATGCAATTCTAGAAAGAGCTCATCAAGCAAATGATATGAAATCTAAAGTTTTCCAATTCAAGAAGGAAGCTCAAAGTTCCAACGTTGAAGCAACGGCAGGGTGAATGGCAGCTTTTAGCCCTGCCATATGATGGTGGAAAGGCTTCCACCTGCATCCTTAGTGGAGCTGAGTGAGTCAGGCTGCCACCATAAAATGCTGTGATGTTTTCCTAAATCACAGGGAAGAGTCATCTGGAATATTTCAATTCTAAGACGGACCTCCAGTGTTTCCTTAAATGTTGGGTACCTGCCAAAGGTCAGGGCACAGCGGTGTCTGGTTTAGCACAGCATCCTGTCTAATCATCTAGTTCCCATCAGCGTGTTGTGTTAAGCAGAGACTTTCCAGTGCCCCTGCAGTGAAGTCAGTGCTGCTTCCAAATCCAACCAACATTGTCATCTTCATGTTCTCCACCTGGGGGAGTGAGAGAACAAGCCTAGAAATTAAGGTCTCCAGAAGCGGGGGAGGGGGGGGAATGGTTTATTAAGGATATAGGCTTTTTCTTCATCTCGTGTGTGTGTGTGTGTGTAACGGAGTCTCACTCTGTTGCCTAGAAATTAAGGTCTCCAGAAGGGGGGAAAAATGCTTTATTAAGGATATAGGCTTTTTCTTCATCTCGTGTGTGTGTAAGACGGAGTCTTGTGTGTGTATGTGACAGAGTCTCACTCTGTCGCCTAGGCTGGAATGCAGTGGTGCAATCTCTGCTCACTGCAACCTCTGCCACCCAGATTCAAGCAATTCTCCTGCCACAGCCTCTCAAGTAGCTGGGATTACAGGCATGCGCCATCACACTATCTTTTATATATTTTTTAAATATAAGATTGAGCGGCCAGGCACTGTGGCTCATGCCTGTAATCCCAGCACTTTGGGAGGCCAAGGCAGGTGGATCATGAAATCCGGAGTTCAAGACCAGCTTGGCCAAGTTGGTGAAACCCCATCTCTACTAAAACTATAAAAATTAGCCAGACACAGTGGCAGCCACCTGTAATCCCAGCTACTCGAGAGGCTGAGGCAGTAGAATCGCTTGAACTTGGGCGGCAAGGTTGCAGTGAGCTGAGATCACACCACTGCACTCCAGCCTGGGCGACAGAGTGAGACTCCATCTCAAAAAAAAAAAAAAAAGAAAAAGAAAAAAAAAAGAACATGGCCCTAAAGAGATTGATTTCAGACATCCTGCATCCTGCAGGTGTGGGCTCTGACCAAGGACTGGCTTCGCTGGGTGGTAATATCGAAGGACAGAGGGCTCTGAAGGGATTAGACCTGCCCTGGCCAGGATGTTCATTATTTGCTGCATATAGCTATTTTTTTAAATCACACATTCTAAAGTCTTGGGAGGCTATTTTTAATTTAAATAGAAATTAATGAAAATTCAAATTATATAAAAAATTCAATCCCTTGGTTGCACAGGCCACATTTCAAGTGCTCAGTAGCCACATGTGGCCAGCAGCTACTCTGTTGACCAGCAGAGGTGGAACATTTGTAGCTTCACAGAAAGTTCTGTTGGACAGAGCTGTCTGAGACCCTAACAGTATTTTCCAAAATAATTTCAATGTGAATGTATTTAATTTAATTTATTTTGTTAGCTATCACTCTTCTTAATATGAAATATCAAATTTAAGGTTAAATTTAAAGGAAGAGAAGACATATATTGACAAAAGAGAAGGCAGTAGATAAAATTAGAGAAAGAGGAGCGCAAGAAAAGGGAGCGCGTGGTGAGACAGGAGGGAGGCCCTGTCTGCTGCTTGGTCTGTGGTTGGTCTACACCTGATCCCCACACCAGAAAGACTCCATTGCCCACAGGAGTGGGACCTGGAGAGACCCAGGAGCGGTCATGACCTTTTGTCTTCCCAGTCTGTCTTTATAGACATTTTCTCTTATTTATTTATTTAGGGGTCAAAACACACATGGTTAAAAAATAAAGTAATACAGAAATCAAGGTTCCCTTTCATCTTCCTCCCATTCTCAGACTGCTTCACAGGGCACAGCCACTCGACTGTCCTACTGATTATGAACTGGGCCACTGTCCAGCTCAGGGAAGTTGTGCGGTGTGACAGAGGCTGGGTTCTGGAGTCAGGTCCCCCTTCTGTTCCCTGGAGGGACCGTACCCTCTCTCGGTACCATGTTCTTCTTTATCTGGGCCGTTCTGTCTGATGTTGCGGCTTTCCTCCAGGCAGTCCCTTCATTCTCAGTCAACCAGCAGGTTCACTGTGAGACCCAGCACGTGCTGAGCACCACTGCAAGTGAAGAGTTCCCGCACTCATGGAGTTTGCCTCCAGTGATGGCACAAAAGTGGAGTGCAATGCCGGGTGTTTTCTGCAAGGCATGAGTGACATTGGGTGTGAGCGCATGTCACCTTTGCAGAGCAATGGCTCTGGGGATCTCAACACCATAGTGACAACCAGAACTACTCACATGGCTCCACACATCCCTGGTGACAGGACCCTCTGGCAGCCCCTCTGCTGAGATTGGGAGGCTGCTTCAGGTGGTCAGGGATGGTCTCACCAAGCAGATGACACGAAAAGTAAAATGTGAATGTCAAGAAGGAGGCCACAGTACAAAGATGAGGGAAAGATCCTCATTCAGCCAGAGGCAGCAGCTAGTGCGAAGGCCCCATGGAGGAAGCGGGTTTGCTATGTCCACTGCTAGGTGTCCACTGGTTGGCTAAGGAGAAGTGAGGGTAGGGAGGGGGAAGGATGGAGGTAGGGAGCCAGGCACCGACAAGGGAGTGTAGGGTTTTATAAACAGCTTGCCTAGACAGGGTTTTGGGATTTTGGCAGGGAGGGGGGGGTTGTTTTGGTTTTTTGGTTTTTTGGTTTTAGAGACAGGGTCTCACTCTGTTGCCCAGGCTGGAGTGCAGTGGTGCAATCCTAGCTCACTGCAGCCTTGAACTACTGGGCTAAAGCCATCCTCCTATCTCAGCCTCCCAAGTGGCTGAGATTACAGGTGTGCACCACCATGCCCAGCTGGTTTTTGTAATTTTTTGTAGAGAAGGGGGTCTTACTATGTCACTCAGGCTAATCTGAAACTCCTGGCCTCAAGCAGTCCTCCTACCTTAGCCTCCCAAAGTGCTGGGATTACAGGCATGAACCACTGAGTTTGGTTGGATAATGGGAAGCCACTGGTGTGTTTTGAGCAGGGAAGTAAGAGGATCTTCCTAGCTGCTGTGTGGGAACTGGAGACCAACTGGAAGACTTTGCTTCTCAGATGCAGGGTTTCTTTGTTCACACGGGCAAGGATGCGGCACTGGCACAGCTGGCCGTGGGTGGGCTTGTCAGCTGACCTCTTGCTGTAGAGGCCTTGGCTGGGAGCTGGCTCCTGTGACTTTTGGCCCCTAGAGACTAAACTGCAGAGAATTTTCTTTGAGGTGCTGGCTTCCACATTAGCAGCCTTAGTTTTTCCTAGACAGACTGGTTTCTTTGGAGAATCTCCTTTTCTTGTCATAACCACTCAGTTTACCAACCTTCTGCAGAGAAGGTGCAGGGGATAAGGTGGGCATGGACAGATCAGTTTTCAGAGCTAACATTCATCTCTTCAGCCACATATCTCACTCCTGTCCTCTGCTGTACCCAGTCTCCGACTGCATGGCCTCAGGGGCTGGGGGCGATTCTGTAGGGACAGAGCACCTCCTTTCTCCCTCCGGGCCCACCCTGCTTTGTGGTTGCCAGGTGGAAGGAAGTCGCATCGTTGAATATTCCTGTGCTGAGATGCAGCAGTGACTGCTCCGCAGATCTTTTTATCACTGGAGGTTGTAACTTGCCTCGTCCTTCATTCTCACTTGTAAGGCAGACACTTGTTAGCTGACTACGAGTGCATCGTCGACCTTGATCAGGAAAATCTGTCCTGTTTTCCTTTATTTCTTCCTCTTATCCAGAAATTGTTGGCCTAGCACAAGAATTAGTAAAACCTTTTTTCTGTAAAGGGCCAAATAGCAAATATTTCTAGGCTTTAGGGGCCATGTGGTCTCTCCTGCAACTACTTAACTCTGCTGTTGCAGCCAGAGAGCAGCCATAGACAGTAGGTGGATAAATAGACATGGCTGTATGTCCATAAAACTTTATTTATAAAAATAACCAGGAGGCCAGATGTGGCTCATGGGCTATGGCTTCCCAGCCCTGGCCTACAGGAATCCAAATCAGGTTCAGCACTTGGAGAAGCTGCTACCTATGGGTCTTTGTCCCTGGGCCTGTATCCAAAACCAGCACTAATTATGTTCTATAAAAAAGAAACCTTTTGTATTTAATTCTATTCATCATCTGAGAGTTACTGAGAGACCAGTAATTTGGCCCTGCCCAACTGAACAGTAAGTGTCTTATATCTAGTTGTGAAATTTTAGAATTGCAGTGTTTAAATGAAGGGAAGGAGCTGCTTGTTTAATTTGGTAATCCCCTATATGATAAAAATCTAGGAGAGAGGCTTTGTCACAAATCCAGTTGCCCATTTTGCTGTTTCAATGAAATATTTTAAAGTAGAGAGACTAACAGACATCCACGTATCTCCTGCCCAGACTGTTTTTTTACTCCAAATATATTGGGGTGCTGTTGGCCTGGCTGCATGGGAGGTTGTGGGGTGTGAGGGCACTTGGACATTCAGGCTTGCTGTGTCTATGTTAGGAACTAAAGGGGCGCTCTCCCTGAGCATGAGGGACGCCTCTGGTGTCTCATTTCCTCTTCCTGAGGAAGTGCAGCCATGCTTGTTTGGAACACTTGGGAGAGGGCCATGTACCACTGAGGCAGGCAACGCCCTTTGCCTCCGTACCTCCCTGTGGGCCTGGCAGTGGAGACCTACCCTGGCTGGGCACCTGAACCCCAGCACGGTTTCAATGCCCGTCTGGGCACCACCTTGCCTTGCCATGTGGACTGGCCACCTCATCTTCCCTCCTCTTCAGACACCCCCACCACCTCCTCCCTGAGCCAGATACCCCAGAATCCCAGAACCTCAGAGCAGTAGACACATCCTCCCCCAGGGGCTCCAGGTCTCTTCAGTGGAGAGGCCCTGGGAAGGGAAGGAGAGGGAACGGTTTCCTCCTTATTCCCGTAGCTTCCATTTGAGTGGCCAACAAGTGTCTCAAATAGCATTTCAACAGCAGTTAAGATTGTGCCCCACGCCACCTTCCTTCTAGAACGTGCAGCTGCTGCTCGAGTGCACCACTGTTCAGACAGGTGGGGGCCACAGTGCTCGCTCGGAAGCCTCTAGGACCACTAACTTTCGGTGGCTTCTACTGAAGGGAAGGGCTGACTGTTTTGATTTGGGTTTGACAAATAATATTGAGTTGGAGAAATAATTTCCCATCATTAAGCCAGACATCAGGAGGCTAAAGTAAATTCTAGGTCGTCTCTCCCCTCAATGAATGAGTAGATAAAAACAAAACTCCCTGTAACTAGCATTCCAGAAGAGGGCGGACAGGGAAGAATCAAGTCCGGGTTGCCCCAGCCGGTCACTAAACAGTATCATGCTCCTGCGCAGTGATCTCCTATCATTTTGAGACAGATACCCAGTTTTTATTTTAGGAGTAAACACTTAAACTGAGGAAGCACCCCTGTTGTTTCTCACTTCATGTTCAGCCGGCACTAATGTCTTCTCTGTATCGAAAACAGCTGACCCTCCCAAAGCGAGTGTGTCTCCCTGGCTTCGTGGGGCCCTTGCTGTTGCCACTATCAGCCTGGAGGACTCAGGGGTGCCCAGAGGGTAGTGCAGCCCTCACCACCGTCTATTCCAGAAAACTCTCCCTGCCCCTAAAGGAAGCCGCATTCCCACTGGCACTCAGTCCTCACTGGCCCCCAGCCTCTGCCAGCCACCAGTCTGCTCTCTGTGGATTTGCCGACTCTGAATAGTTGATGGAAATGGGATCGCGCAGTCTTTGTCCTTCTGTGTCTGGCTTCTTCTACTTGGCATAATGCTCTCAAGGTCAACCCATGTTGTAGCATGTGTCGTACCTCATTCCTTTTTATAGCTGCTATCCTGTTGTTTGGATAGCACATTTCTTTTCATCAGTTGATGTATATTTGAGTTGTTTCTGCCTTTTGGTTATTGTGAATAATGCTGCTGTGAACATTGTGTACAGATTTTTGTTTGAATACCTGTTTCCAGTTCTTTTGTGTATATGCCTAGGAGTGAGATTGCTGGGTCATATGGATGGGATGTGCGTGTGTGTGTGTGTGAGAGAGAGAGAGAGAGAGACACTTCACTCTGTCACCCAGGCTGGAGTGCAGTGGTACCATCTCGGCTCACTGCAACCTCTACCTCCTGGGTTCAAGAGATTCTCCTGCCTCAGCCTCCCAAGTAGCTGGGATTACAGGCGCCCACCACCATGCTCTGCTAATGTTTGTATTTTTAGTAGAGATGGGGTTTCACCATGTTCGCCAGGCTAGTCTCGAACTTCTGATCTCAGGTGGTCCACCTGTCTCGGGCTCCCAAAGTGCTAGGATTACAGGCATGGGCCACCACACCCAGCTTTGGATGGCAATTTTATGTTTAACTTACTGAAGAACCACCAAACTGTTTTCCATGTCAGCTGCCCCATTTTACATTCTCACCAGCAATATACAGGGGTTCCAATTGTTCCACATCCTTTATGACACTTGCTTTTTGATGAGACAGGGTCTCACTCTGTCAACCCAGGCTGGAGTGTGATGGCACAATATCTCACCACAGCCTTGAACTCCTGGGCGCAAGCTGTCCTCTCACCTCAGCTTCCTGAGACTACAGGTGCCCGCCTGCCACCACACCTGGTTATTTTTTTTTTTATTTTTATTTTTTTTAAGAAAAGGGATCTTGCTGTATTACCCAGGCTGGTGTTGAACTTGTGGGCTCAAGCTATCCTCCTGCCTCAGCCTCCCAAAGTGCTGGAGTTAGAGGCATAAGCCAGTGCCCAGCAATGCTAATGTTATTTTTCAGTTTGAAAAAGGATAGGGGGCCAGGCGCGGTGGCTCACACCTGTAATCCCAGCACTTTGGGAGGCCGAGGCGGGCGGATCACAAGGTCAGGAGTTCAAGACCAACCTGATCCACATGGTGAAACCCCGTCTATACTAAAATACAAAAATTAGCCAGGTGTGGCGGTGGGCACCTGTAGTCCAACTACTCAGGAGGCGGAGGCAGGAAAATCACTTGAACCCAGGAGGTGGAGGTTGCAGTGAGCTGAGATCGTGCCACTGCACTCCAGCCTGGGTGACAGAGTGACCCCATCTTAGAAAAAAGAAAAAGGGTAGATATCCCAGAGGGTGTGAAATAGTATGTCGTTGTAATTTTCATTTACATATCCCTGACATCTAAAGGTGGTGAGTATCTTTTCATGTGCTTGTTTGGCCATTTGTATATCTTTTTTGGTGAAAAGTCTGTTCAAGTCCCTTGCCCATTTTTTAATTGTGTTGTCTTTTTGTTATTGAGTTGAGTTCTTTTTATATTCTGAATAATAGACCCTTGTATAATTTGGAAATATGTTCTCCAATTCTGTGGGTTTATTTTTCACTTTCTTGACAGTGTCCTTTGCACAAAAATGTTTAATTTGTATGAAGTCTGATTAATCTGTTTTCTTTTTAGTTGCCTGCGCCTTTGGTGTCATACCTAGAAACCACTGTCAAATCCAAAGTCATAAAGCTTTACCTTTGTATTCTTCTAAGAGTTGTCTGGTTTCAGCTCTTCTATTTAGGTTTGTGATCCACGTTGAATTGGTCTTTTCCTGTGGTGTGAGGGGGCATCCTCCTTTATTCTTGTCCTTGTGGCTCTCCAGTTGTCCCAGCGTCATTTGTTGAAGAGACTGTTCTTTCACCAGTGAATGGGCTTGGCTCTCAGTTTTATTCCGTCAGTCTGTATGTCTTGTCCTTATACCAGTATCATACTAGCTCAATCCAAATGCACTTTTAAAAGATCTGAGGCTGGGAGCAGAGGCTTACCACACCTGTGATCCTAGCATTTAGGGAGGCCACAGCAGGAGGATTGCTTGAGCTCAGGAGTTCAAGACCAGCCTGGGAAACGTAGTGAGACCTTGCCTCTACAAAAAATACAAAAATTAGCTGGACATAGTGGCAAGTGCCTGTAGGCTAAGCTACTCAGGAGGCTGAGGGAGGAGGATCACCTGAGCCCAGCAGGTTGAGGCTGCAGTGAGCCATGATTGTGCCACTGCATTCCAGCCTGAGTGACAGACAGACCCTGTCTCAAAAAAATTAGAATTAAAAATAAATAAATTAAATATCTGAAAAAACATAGAAAACTAGGTTTTGTCTGGGAGGACCAGTAGTTTGGTGTTGCTGGACATCAGGTGTGTATTTGTGCATGGAAATGGTTGTGTGAGGGCTGGAATTAACGACTTGAGAGTGATTGTGTGAGGGAGACTCGGCAAGCTCCGGGGCCTGCCTGAGTGTTGGCAGATAATGGGTACATGGGACGTGTCCATGCTCTCAACAAGCTCAAAATCTCTTTGTAGAAGCAGACGTGGGATTCCAAGCCGATGTGTCAGGGAACTGCCTTAGGAACACTGGGGAGATGGTGGAGTCTGACTGCCTGTGTGAGGAGTGGGGAAAACATCAAAGGGAATGGCTTTCCAGCCAGAACTGTAGGCTGAGGAGATCAAAAGCTTCGTGTGGGGGTGGGAGTTTGGGAGGGAAGAGGGCACTTCATGCTGAAGAAACAGGCATTGAAACAGGGTGTGGTCAAAGAACGCTTGGGAATCTGAGAGTGGCCTGGCACTCCTGGAGTAAAGGGTGTGTGTTGAGAGATGAGCCCTGGAAAAATGAGTGTAGGGAGACAGTGGCCGAGCTCCAGCACCATGCTAAGGAGTCTGAACTTTCTCCTACAGGCAGTGGGGAGCCACTGGCATCTTCTGAGCAGGGGAATGGTCTGATGTGCCTATAGAAAGGTCAGTCCAGTGGCAGTATGAAACTGACTGGAAGGCAGCTGTGCTCACCACTGTACCACCAACACTGAAAATACAATAGGAGAAAGATGAGGGAAGTGACATTCTGATTGTCTGGTCTATAGGGGATGGGGCTAATGCAGGGAGGGGTAACGTGTTCATTTGGATCATTTTCACATATGCAGTAGTTGAGGGAATTGTACAGGGAAGCCCGAGGTCCCCTTTGCCCAGCCTTGGGGTCATCCACATGCAGCCACTCTTGTCTTACCCAGGTATCCCCTCCACAAGCACGGCCCTCTCCTTACATTACATTATTTTGAAGCAAATCTCAGTCATATTTTATTTGTACATTCCACCTGTGATGTCCTCCAACAAGGACTCTAAGACAGAACCAGAATATGATTGCCACCGTATAAACATTAACTGCAGTTCCTTACTCTCAGAAGTAAGCATTAAGTCTCCACTCCCCTCCCTTTTTCAGTTGATTGGTTTGGGTCCTGAACTGAATTGAGTCCTGAGAGCCAAACCAGGTGCATACATTACACTAGGCTGTGGTATGTGCTGGTTCTTCCTCTCCCTTTTCTCCTTGCAATTTAATTGTTAAATCAGGCTGTTCCCATACATTCGAGGGATATGATAGTCAACCAAGGGCGATTTTGCACCCCCAAGGGACATTTGGCAGTGTTTGGAGAGGTTCTCAGTTGTTGCAGCTTGGGGGAGGGCTGCTTGCATGTAGCAGTCAGGGCCCACAGCAAGTCTCACCTGGGCTGAAGTGTGGTGGCGAGACTGCCGTGTGCTGCCGGGACACCACCTGCTGCCTCCAATTCCCCACATTCCCTGCGTGCAGATCGCATTGCTGTTGGTTAACGGGCTCCCCTCTCTCTTGTATTTTTCTAACAACTGGTGCTTAGACCTCGGCTTGATCAAATTCAGACTGGACGTACTGGCAGTAAAGATACTTCTTACGTGGCATATCACCTAGTTCTTGGCACATAAGTGGTGGCAGTTCCGTTGATGATAAAATTGCAGGAGGGGAGGATTTTGAGAGAGGCCGGAGCATGGAATTACTGGGGTATGGGGTGTAAGGGGGAGCTGGGGCCCAGCGTTAGGCTCAACCCCAGAGCCAGAGTCCCGGGACTGAGGCTTGGGCTTGTCTGCAGCACTGACTGGGTGATTTCAGGCGCTCACCCCGCGGCCGGAGCCCTGCTTTCCTCTCTTTCCTCTCTGTGAGCTAAGGATGGGCCAGCTCAGCCTGGACGATGAAATGCCGTGTGGGGCAGCCACGCCTTCGTCCCCAGCCATTTCCCTCTAGCTACAGGCACCTTGCGGTGCCACCACCGGAGGAGTCTTTGCAAGAGCAGGGAGGGAGCCGGGTGTCAAGGCTGAGGCGGAGTCCCAGCCGGGCTGTCCGCGAACCAGCAGTGTCAGTGCTGGTGCGGTCCGGGCTGTGCTGCTGGCCTGGCCACGGGTGTCTGGCGCCCAGGAGGAGGGCCCGTGTACAGCCGCCGTATTTCGCGGGTCCCTGACTTCTGTCCTCTGCCCAGGGACCTCTTCAGACCTTCCCCACCCTCCCAAGCCTCCACCCACCCTGCGCCTCCCGGTAGCACCGCGCGACCTTGGCGGCTTCAGCCCCTGAGTCGCTAGGCTGCCGGGCGCGCCGAGTGCGTGGGGCCAGTCTCGCTTCACTCCTGTTGTCGCCGCAGACCCTCGTGGGCGCCCGCCGGGCCCTCCTGCCACCCCGCTGTCCCGCAGCCTCCCCGCCCCTCCTTATGAACCTGCGCCTTCCTGGGTATCTGACGCTCCCCTCTGCCCCGAGCACGTTTTCTCAAGAGTGTCTTCAGTCCCAGGTCCAAGGAGATCCTCAGCTCCCGCTGGCGCGGCCTCGGGAGCCTCCCGCAGGGGCTCTAGGCCGCGGTCCCGCCTCTGCACTGGAGCCAGAGGAGAGGGGGAACCAGCCGCTAGGGAAGAAGCGGAGGACGCTAATCTGGCCTCCTGCGCCGCGCGCTCTAGGCTTCTGCTTGGCCACGCGCAAACCACGCTCTCCTGTTTCCTTTCCATCTCGCCTCGGAGGCTTTGTCCTCCGGCCGTGGCCGTGGCCGTGGCCGTGGCCAGGCATCCTGGAGCGGCCCCCTGGATCCCTCCCCAGCACCCACTCCCACTCCCACCCTCGCCTGTGCGCACCCGCCCTCGGCAGCTGCTCCCAAGGGTACCCTCCCTCTCTCCTCCTCTCTCTCCCTCCCTCTTTCCCAATCTTCCTCCTTCCCTCCCTCCTTCCCTCCCTGTCTTCCTCCTTCCCTCCCTCCTTCCTCTCTCCCTCCCTCCCTCTCTCCCTCCCTCTCTGTTTCGCCGTGTTCCTCCTTCCCTCCCTCTCTCCCTTCTTCCCTCCCCCTTCCTCCCTCTCTCCCCCTTTCTCTTCCCCTCCACCTCTCTCTCTCCCCTTCTATCTCCCTCTCCCCCTCTCTGAGCCCAGGTTCTTGGTGGCATCTGCTTTGGGCAGCTCTGCAGCTCCTTCCTCAGGGAGGTCACCTCCCCTTCCCAGGGACAGACAATGTCTCCTGCAGACAGGCCCTGCCCTCCTGAGCTGATGCCCCCTCAGGATGGAAGATGTCCCCTCAGAGTTCGTAGGAGCACCAGGTCACAGTGTTGTGGGGCCAGCAGTGGCCGCTGGGCTGGACAGGGCAGGCGGAATGGCTCCTTGCTCTGGCCTTGGCCCTGACAGGAGTGGAGCATGGTGGCCAAAGGGCCAAGAGCTCCTGTGGAACTGTGCCCCAGGGCGACTTCTTATTTTCTCGGGGGTAGAAGCCTATCCTCTGTGTCCCCATGGCAGTCAGGACCCATGGGCTCGCCTCCCAGCCCCCCAGGCCAGGTCATCTTCCACGCACTGACCTTCCCGCTGGGTCAGAAGCCACGGGGGAGCCCTGTCATCGGCCTCTACCCAAGGTCCTCAGTGTGAGTGCTAGGCTGGCACTATAGTGAAATAAATAAGAGGTGAGACACACGCATTATCTACTGGAACATGCACATATGTGACTGAACACCTCAAACCAGGACAGTTCCTGGGAGCAGCTCCTCCAGACTCTGAAATCAATGCCAGGGCCGCCCAGAGAGGGTGGAGCAGAAACCATCTAACTGGGGGATTCTGCGGAGGAGCTGGTTATGGAAGGGCTTTTAGGGAAGAAAGACACAGACTATCATGATAAAGGATTGACAGATGTCAAGGTCAGAGCCCAAGAAAGCACATTTTGAGGAAAAAGCCACAGACTGAGGAAGAGAAGGGACCCAGGGCCCCTGCCTCCCAGGTCA
Source organism: Cacajao melanocephalus (assembly GCA_963573385.1). NCBI lineage: Eukaryota > Metazoa > Chordata > Mammalia > Primates > Pitheciidae > Cacajao > Cacajao melanocephalus. The sequence goes on from CAUYLG010019644.1 coordinate 17,650, forward strand.
GAGTCTGCTTGCTGTTCTGGGCAGGCTGTCACGTCAGACAAGTCTTTCCAGGCGTTCCTGAGCACCTTATTAGAAAGTAAAGCAGGTCCTGGCGCTCATGAAGATTTTATTCAGTGATGAGAACAAGTTAGTTTGGGGCTGGAGCTGCTGTGTCTGCTCTCCGTGGCCCTAAACTGGGTGGGTTTGTATCTCCAGGATGAAGTGTGTATTAGTCTATTTTCACACTGCTATCAAAAACAACCTGAGATTGCGTAATTTATAAACAAAACACGTTCAGTTGACTCACAGTTTTGCATAGCTGGGGAGGCCTCAAGGAACTTATAGTCATGGCAGAAGGCGAAGGGGAAGCAAGGCACTTCTTACTTGCAGCGGGGGAGGGGGAGCGCTGGGGGGAACTGCCAAACACTTTTAAGCCATCAGATCGCGTGAGAACTCACACACTGTCACAAGAACAGCATAGGGGAAACTGCCCCATGATCCAGTCATGTTCTACCAGGCCCCTCCCTCAACACATGGGGATTACAATTTGAGATGAGATTTGGGTGTGGACACAGAGGCAAACCTTATCAGATTGTGACGGCCTTTTTTTTTTTTTTTTTTTTTTTTGAGATGGAGTCTCATTCTGTTGCCCAGGCTGCAGTGTAGTGGCGCAATCTCAGCTCACTGCAACCTCTGCCTCCTGGGTTCAAGCGATTCTCCTGCCCTAGCCTCCCAAATAGCTGAGACTACAGGTGTGTGCCACCACACCCACCTCATTTTTTGTATTTTTAGTAGAGATGGGGTTTCAGTGTGTTAGCCAGGATGGTCTTCATCTCCTGACCTCATGATCTGCCCACCTCAGCCTCCCAAAGTGCTGGGATTACAGGCGTCAGCCACCACGCCGGCCCATGACAGCCTTTTTAAAGAGCACATATGCAGACACAGACTCCCTTTCTTCGGGCAGACAAGAAGGATGAGCAGTGAGCACGCTATGTGAAGCATCTTGACAGTCGACACAGCAGCTATTGACTGTCACTGCTGGACAGTGGTGGCAGCAAACAGCTGTGGGCCAGGTCACTGCTTGCTGCCCAGAGAGCCCTTCAGCTGGGGGACCCAGAGCACAACTGAGCTCCACAGCCTCCCTCAGTGAGCTCCTTTGGCCTGTGTGAATGACAGGGGACCCCTGGTTCCTCTGCTTCGTGCATCCTCACACTCTTCTCTGCTGGGTAGTCCAGATGGCAGCGTTGCAGGTTGGCCACAGGGGTGTTGGCCACCCCTGGAGCTGCAGTGCAGCCTGGGCATGAGCACACACGCCAGGAGCCTAGGACAGTGGCAGCAGAGCAGCTCGAGCGGAGCGTTTCCTGGGGCTCAAGGGGAAGCACTTCTATGGCCTGCTCTGCGTGTCCCAGGCTGAGTGGTGAGCCAGCAGGGAGCACCTATCATTTTCTGAGATACTCAGCTGTCTTCATCTCCCCTGAAGAGCATAAACTTACTTTCTTACAGTTCCAGCATGCAGTCTGAAATGGGGTCAAAATGCAGGTGTCAGCAGGGTTGTGCTGCCTCTGGAGGTTCTAGAGGAGAATCCATTTCCAGCCTTTCCCACCTTCTAGAAGCCACCTGCCTGCCTTGGCTCAGAGCTGCTTCCCTGCATCTTCCAACCCAGCCATGTAGCATCTTCAGATCTCTCTCTGACCTCTGCTTTCATCGCCTTCTCTTGTCTCTCTCCTGCCTCCCTCTTGTAATGTTATGACCTGTGTGATTCCCTTGGGCCCACCTGGATGATCCAGGATCATCTTCCCATCTCAAGATTCTTAACTAAATCCTATCTGCAGAGTCCCTGTTACCAAGGAAGGTCACATGTTCACCGGTTCCAGAAATCAGGATGTCGACATCTTTAGGAGTCATTATTGAGTCTCCCATATCAACCTATGTGGTAAATATTTAGCAATCAATAGTTTGAAGGACAATACAAGAAATTAGGCATATCTTTGAATCTGTCAGTCTAGCATTGCTGAAGATGGGATGTAAGCCCCATGCTCCAGCTACTCTTAAGGAATGATGTGAAGGGGAATGCTCCAGAGTAACACTCATGTATATGTTTTTTCTATATTTTAATAGTGTTATAAAATGCAACCATTGTACATATTCATTTGTTTTTGTTTTTGTTTTGGAAGCAAATTTCCGTCAGGAAAAACAGCCTTGTTGCTGTGCCGTCTACAGCATCTGCTAAAATAAAAGTACCGGTCTCTCAGCCCATAGTGAAGAAAGACAAACGGCAAAACTCTTCAAGGTTTAGCGCAAGCAATAATAGAGAACTTCAAAAACTACCGTCCTTAAAAGGTAATTTTTGTTTGTCTTTTAAAAGTTAAATTGTGGCGGTTGGAGTGAAGGAGCAATGTTTTGATAGTTTGCTAACTTATTCCTTTGCTATATTTGTATTTTGCAGGGTCATCTTTTCTGTATTGAGGTTCTTTATTTGTTTAGGTTGAATGTCATTAACTTATTTACTCAACTAACATTTTAAATTCCAGAGCTAAAGATAAAAGTTTAGCAACACAGTATAGGCATAATACACTAAGAAAATAGGAAAAACTGAACATCTTTTTATTTATGGTATTAAGCTAGCCAGTTTTTCTTTTACGTTATCATTTGTTTGTCTTAGAACTGTAGCAATTCCAAAAGGAACTACTCCAAGGAGGGTAATTGCACAAATTATGGTAGAAGTTCTCCGTGTCTCTAAAGTAAGGACTGTAGCTATAGTACATTATGAACTTGCTTTGTTATGATTCATTTGGGGATTACCTCTACTCAAGCGATCCTTATGTGGAATTAGTCAGGAAAACGTGCTCTTTACTTTTGAATTTCCCCCCAATTGACACAGCCATTCCTTTCCATCCCAGGTTGTTTAATCCCTAAAAGTCTTCCTTTAGATTTTGAGATTGAGGTGCTTAAAACCGTATCAAGGAAAATAGAGTAATGACCCTAGAGCCAAATGTGAATCTTAAAACCTTTATAATTACTGAAATATAAGACAGATATGTTAATTAAACATCATTTTTCATGCCTTAAATTTATAATAAGGGATCTTTTATAGTTAATTTACACTGAATATTAATTCAGGGACCAGTCCAGTGGCCGGCACTTACAATCCCAGCACTTTGGGAGGCTGAGGCAGAAGGATCACTTGGGCCCAGGAATTTAAGACCAGCCTAGGCAACATAGGGAGACGCCATCTCTACAAAAAAATTAAAACGTTTGCTGAGCACAGTGGCACACACCTGTGGTCCCAGCTACTTGGAAGGCCGAGGTGGGAGGATTGCTTGAGCCTGAGAGGCCAAGGCTACTGTGAGCCATGATCGTGCTACTGCACTTCAGCCTAGATGACAGAGTGAGATCCTATTTCAGGGGGGAAAAAAGTGAATATGAATTCAATAAGAGCAGGCTATCTGTCATCTTTACAGCTGTATTCTCAGGCTTTCCACACTGTAGAGCAGATAGCAGATGTACCAGGTGGAAGCAGGGATGGAAGAAGGGAGGCTGGGTGGATGGTGGATTTATGGGTGGGTGGATGGGTGGGTGGATTTATGGGTGGATGAATTTTCTTGCCCCCCACTTGCTAGAAATCCAGGTTCTCACATGCATTTTATAGAGCCTGTATTTGGCTGATATTTGGTTTTTTATAGAGCTTGTATTTGGCTTATATTTGTGGTAGATAATATGCATACTAGGTCATTTTTGATTAGTCTTCCTCTTCCCAAATAGGATATGCCTTTCTCATACTATTCATTCATTCAGCAAATATGTGTTGAGTGCCTATGAAAGCTGTTCTAGGTACTAGCGGTACAGAATTAAACAAAACCAAGCCCATATTTTCCTGGAGTGAGCAACCCATTGGTGAGACAGTAAGGAAAGAGATAGGTACCAACTCCCTCTTCCAGTACCCTCAGGAGGCCTGGAGTCAGAGGGAGGAAAAGGCTTTGTATACCCATTGTTGGGCCTTCATATCCCAAGCCCAGTCCCTAATGCCCGTCATAGCTGGGGTTTGCATCTACCATGTGCCTCACCTTTCCATGCCCGCCCCGCCTCAGCCAGTGCATGCTGGGTGTGTACTGCTGCTGAATTTGGTCAAATGCCATACGATTTTTCTCCTTAAGATGTTAAGATTATAATTGCTGTGTTGATAGACCCTTCTGGTTTTGAACCATCTTTGCATTGTCAGTTTCATCACAGTCTATTACTCCATGCGTGGGGCAGAGCCTGTGCCAGTACCACTGTGTGCAGGCCTCCAGCGAACTTCCTTCATCTCTCCTGAGGAGTGTCTGCACAAGCCTCTTTCTCCATCTGTTCTATGTCTGTTTTCTGTTCTCAACCTCCATTTCCTTCGTTTCTCTTTATGCCTGGTAAGAATGTTTGCAGTATACATCCACTGACGCTTATATTTTCACTATTCCCCAAAAGGGTAAATTCTCCATGGTAAATCCACATATCCAGGAGAATTTCATACGGATCAAGCCAGTTCCCCTCACTGGTCCTGTTTGCTGATTCTTTCTTGGCTGTTCTAAAACATTAATGCTTCTGTATATATATTAAAATAATTTCATCTAATTCAGAAAAATAATTGATTGGAATTAATTAAAGTTATATATTAATTGGATATATTTTTTCCATCTAGGAAGATGGTATATATCATATCCCCCATTTTTCTGGGTCTTGTTTTCTTTTCTTTTCTTTTTTATTTTTTTGAGATGGAGATTTGCTCTTGTTGGCCAGGCTGGAGTGCAACAGAGAGATCTCGGCTCACCGCGACCTTCACCTCCCAGGTTCAAGCGATTCTCCTGCCTCAGCCTCTCGAGTAGCTGGGATTACAGGCATGTGCCGTCCCTCCCAGCTAATTTTGTACTTTTAGTAGAAACAGGGTTTCTCCATGTTGGTCAGGCTGGTTTCAAACTCCTGACCTCAGGTAATCCACCCACCTCGGCCTCCCAAAGTGCTGAAATTATAGGCGTGAGCCACTGCACCCAGCCCTGGGTCTTGTTTTCTGACTCACTATAAAATTTTATGGTTTTCTTATAAATCTCTACCTTTCCAGTAAATTTATTTCTAAATAGTCTATAGCTTTTGTTTGTCACTCTTGTGACTGGGTTATACTTCTTCCCATCTCCACTTCTGATTGGTTCTTGCTAATATCATGCAGAGCGATTAGTTTTTAAATATTTTCTTTTGCCATCACTTTACCACATTTTCGTATCAGTCTTAGTAATTAATGTTTCCACTAAAGTCTGCTTGCAATTGATTCTTTTACCTTTCTTCCACTATTTATGCCAACATAGACTAGTTATTTTAATTTTATTCTACCTCAAAGTAGGACCAATGAAAGCTAGAACAGAGGTGATAGCAGGTGCTCCTGTTTCTCCCATTTTAGTAATTGGCTTCAGCGTTTCCTAATTTAATGGGAAAGTAGCTCTTGGTTTCTGGTAAGCAGTCTTTGCGAGGCTGCGTGCTCTGGAGTCCACACTCACAGGACTCTTCCTGGACCCCATGCAGGCTGGTTGGTGCTATGCCAGTGCCTGCTGGGTGTGTACTGCTGCTGAATTTGGTCAAATGCCATATGATTTTTCTCTTTAAGATGTTACTATTATAATTGCTGTGTTGACAGATTTTTCTGGTTTTGAAATATCTTTGCATTTTGTCAGTTTTGCCACAGTGCATCTTCATAGTGTTTAGAACATTTCTAAATTTCTAAATTCTAATTTCTAAATTTCTTTAGAATATTTGCTTCCATATTTACTACATGGAGCTGGTCTATAGTTTTCTTCTTTTTCATAAGACTGTATTTTGTCCCATCTAAGATTCACTGTCACCAGCACTTTGCCCTGGTTCCTGGGGTGGTCTGCAGAAGCTTTTCCCGCAGCTCTCTCACACTGCCAGCTCACAACAGGGATGAGGAGATAGACCTGGATTTCAGAAACAACGAAATGTGGAATGTGTCCATGAAACAGGGTTCAAAGATTGACTTAGAACTCATTGGGCCTGTTGCTTTTCTCTATGAAACATCTGTAGCTTCTTTCCATAGTGGGTCCATTTGAAAGAGGGGTCTGTTAACTAGTACATGATAACTGTTTAATGGACCTTTTAATCTCTTCCCCATCTGTGGTGGTTATGTCTCCTTATAAGTTCATGTATTTTTTTGACTGTTCTGTTTGTATTCAATATTATGCATCTCCACCTTTCTCTTTAATTATCACATCTTTTATTTCAACCATTTCCTCATTTATTAAGTTGAATAGAAAGTTCACTTATTTTTAGTTTGCTTTTTAATAGAAAAAGAATTTAAAGCCACATATTCATTCTAAGTATAACTTTCAGCCGTATCCTTGGGTTTTCTTTTTTTTTTTTTTCTGACTTTTGAAGTCATAGACTTCTCTTTGTTAGAGTTAATTGAGGCATAATTTACATATCCTAAAATTCACTCATTGTAACTGGAACATTTAATTATTTTAGCAAATATATAGCGTTGTGCAACCATCACCACAATTCTGTTTTAGAATGTTTCCATCATCCTCCAAAAAGTTACCCTGTGCCCATTCACATGGATTTCCGCACCCAGCCCAGCTGCAGGCACCCACTGATCTGCTTTCTGTCTCTAGACTTACTTTCTTTTGGACATTTCCCCTCAGTGAAATCAGACAATAGGTGGTCTTTTACATCTGGTGTAATGTTTTTGAGGTTCATCTGTGTTGAGTAGTTTTTTTTTTAATGCTGAATCATGGTCAGCTGGATATACCACATTTTGTTTATCTGTTCACCATTTTGGGCTATTTCTTACCTAGTATGAGTAACAGTGCTGCTGTGAACATTTGCATAGATGTCTGTGTGAGCATATATTTCACTTCTGTTGAGTAGATACCTAGGAGTTGAATTCCTAGCTCGTATGGTAAGTTTATCTTTAGCTTTTGTTTGTTTGTTTTTTTAAATGGAGTCTCTCTATTTCGCCCAGGCTGGAGTACAGTGGCACGATCTCGGCTCACTGCAACCTCCGCCTCCGGGGTTCAAGCGATTCTCCTGCCTCAACCTCCCGAGTAGCTGGGATTACAGGCCCGCGCCACCACACCCAGCTAATTTTTGTATTTTCAGTAGAGACAGGGTTTCACCATGTTGGCCAGGATGGTCTCAATCTTCTGATCATGTGATCCCCCTGCCTCCGTCTCCCAAAGTGCTGGTATTACCGGTGTGAGCCACCGCACCCGGCCATGTTTAGTTTTTTGAGAAACTGCCGGCAGGGCACAATGGCTCACGCCTGTAATCCCAGCACTTTGGGAGGCTGAGGCGAGTAGATCACAAGGTCAGGAGATCAAGACCATCCTGGCCAAAAAAAGAAAAAAAGAAAAAAGAAGACCATCCTGGCTAATAATGGTGAAGCCATGTCTCTACTAAAAATAGAAAAAAATTAGCCAGGTGTGTTGACACGCGCCTGTAGTCCCATCTACTCGGGAGGCTGAGGCAGGAGAATCGCATGAACCCAGGAGGCGGAGGTTGCAGTGAGCCAAGATGGCACCATTGCCAGCCTGGGCGACAGAGTGAGACTCCATCTTAAAAAAAAAAACGAAACTGCCAAACTGTTTTCTAAAGTGGTTGCACTATTTCATGTTTCCAGTAGCAATGTATGAGGGTTCTGGTGTGTCCACATTCTTGCCAATATTTATTACTGTCATTTTGAGGATAGCTTCATGCCCGTGGGCGTGTAGTGGTGTCTCACTACGGTTTCAATTTGCATTTCCCCGGTGACTGGAAATGTTGAGCATCTTTTCATATCCCTGCTGGCCGTTCGTCTGTCTTCTTTGACGAGATGTCTGTTTGTGTCTTTAGTCTATTTTTAAGTTGGTTGTCGTCTTCTTGTTGAATTGTTAATAGTATGTTATCCCAGATATGAGTCCTTTATCATAAAATTAAGTACAACAGAAATAAATTATTATAGAAGTGAAGCACCAAATACAGCACACTGTTTTTATTATTACAGTCAGAAGACATAAGATCGCCCTGTTAAGTCGATACGAAAGTTTCAAAACGCGTTTTCTCAATTTCTGTTATGCTTTGTAAATCCAGGTTTGTCTATATGTGTTAAACCCTTCTTTTGAGCTTTTAATTTGAGGGGTTTTTTTTTTAATTTGTGAAAGTTCTATTTGGTTCTTTTTTCAGTCTGCAGTGCCATTTAAAGATATTTTCCTATTCTCTTGAACATACCATCAAAACGTCATTTCTTTAAGTGAGCGCAGCTGTTTTATAGCCTGTGTCAGGTCATACCACCATCTGAGGTGTTTGTCACTTTTTGTTCATAACGTCTTATTTCCTAATGTACCTGATTTTGTTTTAATTATATACTGATCATTGTATTCCAATATTTGAAATAAATCAAAACCTGGAATCAAAGTGTCATCTTCAGTAGGGATTTGTTTTTACTCTGCCAGACGCCTGGAGGCACTGCCAATCTGGAAGTGCCTTTTTTTTTTTTTTAAAGACGAAGTTTCACCATGTTGGTCCAGCTGGCCTTGAACTCCCCACCTCAGGTGATCCGCCTGCCTTGGCCTCCAGAGTGCTTGGATTACAGGCGTGAGCCACCACGCCCAGCCTGGAAGTGCCTTAAACCTCAACACTGGTTTTTAAATCAGCCAAAGTTATTCTGCAATATATCCCACTTACCCTCCTGCGGTTCCTGTAAACAGAAACCTTTTTTTGGCTGAAATACATCAGAGGCAACGCTCTATAGCTAGGAGATAGTGTCATTTATGAGAGACGCATAACTCTGGTTGCCTATCATAAGTGGTGCTATATTTTCAGTTTTACTAGTGAATTCAGTTGATGACAGATTGAAATCTCTATTGAACAATTACATATTTCCCTTACAATTCAAAAAGTACTAGTAATAATCTACAATGTATATTTTGGTGTCCTGCCACTGTGTATTCCCTATCAACCATATGCTAATGTCTTGAAAAAGAGTTGATAATCTTTGCCTGAGTTAGTAGTTTCACTAGAGAATTCAGCATTTACTCCAACATTCTTCTGAAAGCAGTGATTTTTCTTACCAACCAGAGATCCTTAGTTATCTTGAAATGTAGCTCCTACTGAAAAAGAAGGATAAGCTGAATTCTGTCTTTTATTACCAGTTCCCTCTATTGCTGACAGCTGGAGCTTTTTCTAGCTTTCTCTTTGTTTTAATGTCATTGTGGACTAATGTATTATTGTTGACTTCAGTGTGTTTTTGTGTACTAAAATCATGTAAAATCATTAGTCGTGTGTTCAGATGGCATAAAATCAATCATTGAGTGCCCTTTAGGGTCGCTACTGTGTGTTTTTTTACGTAGCCTCATTTATTTTTGATTCCTTGATTTCTGACACAGTGAGATGTCCCTTGGGCTCGTTTAGTATCTTCTCTTCCCCAGACTTTAAATCAGCCATTTTTCTTTTCTTTTCTTTTTTCTTTTTCACTTTTTTTTTTTTTTTTTTTTTTGAGACAGTCACGCTGTCACACCCAGGCTGGAGTGCAGTGGTGCAATCTCGATTTGCTGCAACCTCCACCTCCCAGGTTTAAGCAATTCTCCTGCCTCAGCCTCCCAAGTAGCTGGGATTACAGGCACATGCCACCATGCCCAGCTAATTGTATTTTTAGTAGAGATGGAATTTCACCATGTTGGCCAGGCTGATCTTGAACTCCTGACCTCAAGTGATGCACCCACCTTGGCCTTCCAAAGTGCTGAAATTATAGACATGAGCTACCACGCCTGGCCAAATCAGCCATTTTTCAAAGAGCCTTGGTTCTTTACAGTGGTAAATATATTAGCAACCAAAATCTGGGTGAGAGGAATGATTATTACTACTGGTCTGACATTATTTTTAAATGCTTTCAATGGAGGGAGCTAAAATATAAATTTTCTGAATTACGCAGTCATATTGATATTTTAAATTTAATTTTAACATTATAGTGTTTTTGAAGCAGGATATTTCCCTGACCCCTTCACGGGCGGCAACTAGAGCGCACAGGTGCTGGAACTAGCTGGCCTCTTCAGCGCCAGCAGGGGTGAACTCCACTTACTCACTGCTCCACCCACCATGGGACGGGGAGTGCAGGTGAGCGGGTACAGTGAGCACTTTTGGGCACCAGCAGGAGCAAACCCCATAACGGCCCATGGCAGCATCTTGGGGGGTCCCTGTGATCCCTGAAGCCCCAGAAAAAGTGTTACAGCATTCTTTCAGCTCTGCCATCTGTAGACAGTTTAAGTGTTAACACCTCAGTGGAGGAGCAGTGTGACAGCCTTTTATACCTGCACTCATGGCACCCAAGTTGTTGTCCAGCATCCAGGAGGAATGAGGTTGCACAAACGAATTTAAGATGGTATTTTATTGCAGGGGATTATATTGCCAATGAAAGTGGCTCTCAGTAGGAAGGGACGCTAAAAAGGGGACAGAGTAGAAAGGTCTTCCTCTGAAGTCTGGCTGGTCTCCAGTCAGATTTTTCTCTGCAATTAAGCCATCAAGCTGTCCCTCCAAAGTCAAGCTGCTTCTTTCCAACATCCGTCTATAGTCTCTGATGTCCAGTTGTTTCTCCTCTCTCTGCCAGCTGAGCCTGGGGTTTTTATGGGCACAGGATGGGGGTGTGGGGCAGGCCATAGGTGGTTTTGGAAAAGGCAACATTCGAGTGGGAAACAGGGATGTCTGTTCTCACTTTGGCCAAGGTTCCAGGCTTTTTGGCTTGAGGGTGGGGCCCTCACCAAACACCTGCCTTCTTCTGCCCAGAACTTCCCTGCCTCCTGTTCCTATGATTTTCACTTGTTTCTTGGCTTTTCATAGTTTTATCTCTGTCTTACACGGAAAGTGTTGATTTCTAGCATCACTCATATAATTATGGGTATATTCTCCTAAATAGTTCCCAAAAACAGTATTGATATTATTGCAAACAGTTGGCACTTTGAATTGAACCCTAGTCATTGCAGAAAGAAACAGCTGTTGACATTTTTATTTATTTATTTATTTATTTTAGAGATAGGGCCTTGCGATGTTTCCCAAGCTGGTCTTGAACTCCTGGGCTTAAATGATCCTCCTGCCTCAGCCTCCCAAGTAGCTGGGATTACAGGCATGCACCACCATGCCTGGCTACAGTTGGCATTTTTATTGGGATCCTGTTAACATTTTGAAAATATCTGAGAGAGGGCTGGCACCTTGTGATGTTTGCCTCCTGCAAGAGTATGCTATGACTGTTTTCCAGGGCCACTCTCATGTCCTTTAAGGCTTTTTTAAAGTTTCCCTTGTAGGTTTTGCACATCTCTTACTTAGTTAATGCCTAGATAATTAATTATCTTTGCTGTTGTAAATGGGGTCTTGTCTTCCATTGTGTTCTGGTTACTAGTTGTTTCTGTGAAGGCTGTTGATTTGGGGGCTTGCTTTCATAACCTGCCTCCTTACTGAATTACCTCATTGTTTGCATCAGTTTTTCAGTTGATTAATTAGAGCATTGCACATAGTTTCACCTCTGTTCCTAATTGTAAACTCCCATGTCTTTATCTCTATTTAACAAATAAATTGAGTGAAATAATTTCAGTAAAATGTTACCTAGTAGCAGTGAGAGTGGGCATACTTGTCTTGTTTCTGACATCAGTGGGAATGGGAGGCATGATTTTTAGTAACTATTTATTATTTCATTCTGTGGATACACTAGTTTTTCAACTAATATAAATGTGGTGTTCTGTTAATCTTTTGTTATTGTTGTTCACATCTTTGAACTTTTCCTTAAGCCTGATTAAGGAAGTACTGGATCAAAAAGCAGCATTTTCAGAAACCTTTAATAGATACTGTCCACACACTTTCTGGAGAGTGGCACCACATACTGTCCCCAGAGAGTGTATGAGATGTCTGTCATCATACCTCTTCAATGCTGAGATCATGTAAAAGTTTTAGTTATTACGGCCGGGCACAGTGGCTCACGCCTGTAATCCCAATGCTTTGGGAGGCCGAGGCGGAAGGATCACGAGGTGAGGAGTTAGAGACCAGTGGCCAATATGGTGAAACCCCATCTCTACTAAAACGTGCAAAAATTAGCTGGGTATGGTGGTGTGCGCCTGTAGTCCCAGCTACTCAGGAGGCTGCGACAGAGTGAGACTCTGTCTAAAAGAAAAGAAAAGTTTTAGTTATTTGATAAGTAGAAAATGGTATTTCATATTTTTATTTTTTTTAAACAGTGAGGTTGAATGTAGCCTTCAGACCTGTTCATTGAAAGATTATTCTGAATTAATGCCTTCAGTTAACATTTTTGGACTGTACGGTAGAGGTGTTAAATGTTAAATAAAGAGACCCTTTTTTAAAGATACTTATCGGAGGAGTAAATTAATTGTGGATTTGTTTTTTAAGGCCATTTTTAGAAAAGAAAAGACTGGGAGAAGTCAAAGTTATAGTGGAATAATGTAGGGCTTATTATCAATTAACTAGAGACCCTAGGGCAAAAGAGTTGCTGAAGATTTGGCCTTTTGTGAAACAAGTCGTTATATTATTGTTAGAATTTACTTGAACTGTTTAAAATTGGCTTTTGAATAACAGTTAAATATTTTATATCTTTTGCTCTCTACTTGTGCAAATACAATACTTTGCCCTCATTCAAAGCAGTTTATTTTCTTTTTTTGAGACTGGGTCTCACACTGTCACCCAGGCTGGAGTGTGATGGCACAATGTCAGCTCACTGCAGCCTGGACCTCCCAGGCTCAAGCAGTCCTCCCAGCTCAGCCTTCCAAGTAGCTGGGACCACACGTGCGCACCACTATGCACAGCTAATTTTTGTATTTTTAGTGGAGACGGGGTTTTGCCATGTTGCCTAAGCTGGTCTCCAACTCTCCTGGGCTCAGGTGATCCACCCACCTCCACCTCCCAAAGTGCTAGGATTACAGGTGTGAGCCCCACTGCGCCCTGCCTATTTTTTGATACAATTGAAAGTCTTTCCATAAAAGTAGAGGTCTGACTGCTTACAAATGAATTATGCATATATTTACAGGAGCTCTGGCTTCTTGCCTGTTAGTTGAAGAATAATAAAAATGGACTGTGTAGAAGTTATCGGAGTGCCTGCTGCTCTTCTGGTTGGCTTAGAAAGAGCCGAACAGGGAACCTCTGCTTTCGTTAGTCTTTTCTTCTCTCACATGTTTTGATTTTTGTGTCTTCTCGTGATTATCCATGATAGTGAGAGGACACAGTCCCTGGATTGGTGAGGCAGTTCACACTGGCCATCTGTGCTGCTCAGAGCAAGCGGAGGTGTTCAGAGCGATGACCCAAGGTGGCCCTTGCCCTCGGGGAACCAGCAGGCCCAGAGTCACAGTGGTGGTCTAGCTTCAGCCCCCTTGAGCCACAGAGAGGCACCACCATGGCCACTCCCTCTTCGGAACACTGGGGAGCCTGTTGCCTGCCAGAGAGCCTGAGCCCAGCCAGCCTGCCCAGCCCCTCCAGGGTACCCCTGTCCATGGCCCAGGGGCCACACACAGGACCTTGGCTGTTACTCCACGGTCAGTGTCAGCTCTCTCTGGGTGGCATCCATGGGGTTTGGTTTCCAGCCGGCAGCTGTAATCTCAGCTCATTACCACACACAGAGGCCACTCCTTGGACATTCCCGTCCTCTGTCTGGCGCAGCACCCTGCTGCCTCTACTCTTCAAGTGTTTCCTGAATTGCCCTGGCTCAAGCCATCCTCATCTGAAAAAAAATATACATTGATATATATGTGTTAAAACATATTTATTATTTTAATCATTCAAAAGTATACAGCTCAGTGGCATTAAATAATTCAAAATGCTGTACACCCATCACCACTATCTATACCCGAAACCTTTTCATCATCCCCCTCCATTAAACAGTAAGTCGCTGTCTCCTCATTCTGCTTTGTGTCTCTATGATTTTGCCCATGGTAGGAGCCTCTTGTAAGTGGAATCGTACAGTATCTGTCTTTCTGTGCCTGGCTTATTTCCCTAAACATCATATTGTCCAGGTCCCCCCTCGCTGTAGCATGTGCCAGACCCTCGCTCTCGTCAAAGGCCGATGCCATCCCACTGTGATGACGGACACGTGTATTCCCTCATCAGCGGATGAGCACATGGGTTGCAGAGCACGCCACACACATTCACTCAGTACACATGTTAACAGCTGCGTGCTTGTCTACCTGTGTTGTCCATTCGAGCACCTGCCAAGGACCCAGGAAACACACAGTGTGTCTCCCCAAAGGAATGAAAAGCCCTCCTAGCCCCTCAGCCCTCTTTCTCTGCCCCCTCCACTTTCACAGAGATGGTTGTGGTGCCACTTCTCATCGGGTGGCCAGAATCCCAGCCAGGCACACAACTCCCTTCACCTCCCTTCACCTTGGATTTCCAGAAGCAAAATGAGGCTTCTGACTCATTTGACCTACTGTGTAGGTTTCTAAGGGTGTCCGCAAATTAAAAAAAAAAAAAATTAGCATGAAAGCACTCCGATGTATGCATACTTTTACTTCACGTTGGTTCCCTATGTTCTTAGAACAAGGAAGGAGTGTGAGTACTTGCTTTGGATTGAAGGGTTTTCCAGACTAGCTGTAGGAAGTATAAAAGTAAGCCAAGGTCTCACATATAGCCCAGTGCTCTGAGTAGATTTCACTTCATCTACTCCACTCACCTATGCTGAGCTTCCCTGTGGACGAGCTTGCCCGCCCTCTTTAATCACTCACAGGCCTTGCCCACACAGCAACAAGTGCCTGTCCCCGTGTCCTTGCTGCTGGCAAGCAGAAGTTCCCTGGCAGCCTTTGAACATAGCTGAATGCTAGGTATCTTTGATCTGTCTAAGGAAAAAGTCTATTTTAAACTGTGAAGTGAAGCCAATTTTTTTAGGTCAGATTCTTACCCAACAGAGCATACATCATTTATGCTCATATAGTTTCCAGTTTTAAAAAAAAGAAAAAACAGTGCTGGCTAGCACAGTGTCAGTGTACTGTCGTCATGATGTCACAGTTCTCTAGGTTCAGGACACCAGCTTTCTGTTAATTGCTATAAAACTTCTTCACTAAAATAGAAGCATATTTAATTTGCCTACAAAATTGCTTGAAGAAGGTTTTAAAAAATAAAACCTTCACCTGAATGTAGAAATGAAAATTTGAAAGTTTTATTCAGAAATACTACCTAGAAATAAAATCAGTGGGATGTATTTACAGGCAGTTTGTTTTTAAGTAAAGAATAAAACAGTGACAGAGGGATCAAAGAATAAAGAATAATTCCTTTTAAAGTCAAGCACAGTGGCATGCGCCTGACTTCTCAGCTACTCACTAGGCTGAGGATGGGGAGAATCATGAGTTCAAGCCCAGCCTGGGCAAAATAGGGAGACCTTGTCTCCAAAAAAAAATGTGAAATAAAGAATTATTTCTTTTCAAACCTTCATTACTGTCTAGTCCAAAGATTATTGTAGTAATAGCATTCGATGGGAGACTACTGAGCACTGTGGGCTTGCTGGCTCATTGAACTGTGGAAGGCACGCTAGGCGGGCTGGGCCCAGCAGAGCGCCCTTCCTCGGTCCTCGCTCAAGCCCTTCACAGGCAGCCGCAGCCTCAGGAGAACTTCAGGACGCTGCCGTGAGCCCAGCGCAGAAGGTGGGTAGGCGTGATCACAGGTGGTGAGTGGAAGGCGTCCACTCCTTAGCGAGTGCATCACAGGGGGCCTGGGAAGGGGTCTGTGTTCAGGAGAGTGGGAAGTGCTGTTCTTGAGATGATTTCACGATGTATCCCTCTTGATTATGTGCTCCAGGGAAGAGGTGTAAAGGGTGGCAAAGTGGTTTTGTAAGATCAGAATTGGGTGCGAATGCTTGATTCATTCATTCAGACATTTGATGGAACAGCATGCCAGCCATTCTGTAGGAGCTGGACTGAGGGAGAGCTTGTGATCCGAGCCACAGACCAGGCGGGAAGAGGAAGCCTGCCCAGATGAGGGTCATCTAAGCAGAGATTGCTCAGGTGGCTCTGCTGCATCCCCACGCCGCAGCTGATGGGGTCTTTGTGTTGGCAGGTGACCTGTGTTTTCTAGTGGGACAGTGCCTGCTGCTTCCTGCATTTTGCTGTGATGGCCGGAGCTGCGTTTAGTTGTGTCCTGCCTCAGTCCCTCCCAAGCTCTCCCCGTCAACTCCGTGTGGGGAGTGCACTCCATATATGACACTGGCTTCTCTTAACGTGAGGGGTTAGGGAGATCACAAATACGCCTTTTTACAGGTGAGGAAAGGATCAGCGGGGGCTTGTTGAAGGCAGTCCTTCTCCCCAGCTGAGCTGTCCCCTCTGTCTAGCTCCTTCCTGAGCAGGTGATGAAAATATGTTCCAGTTCGAGTGACGTGGTTGCATTATGAGCCTCTTCGGCATTGCATTTACTGAGAGTTTGTTTCATCAGTGAGGAAAGTACTCTGGAGACCAGTTGAGCCCTGATAGCTTCAATGAGCATGCAGACTCAATGCAAAGGTGACAGACTTACAGGAGAAGATTCAGGTAGTTCAGAACTGATTTAAGACCGGGAGTCAACCTCCTCTAATCTGTTGGTTCCATTTTTCATGCCTCATTTCAGCTAACTTTTGTTTGTTTTTTACTTACCTGATCTCGTTTATCCATCACATTCAATCCTATGTGGCAAATTTCCTTGGTTCCCGTTACAATCCTTTCTCTGTTCTTAGCGTGTGCCTAAGAGATAGTATTCATGAAGGGATTCTCCCTGTAGCGACTTAATCTATATCTCTTTTTAAAAATTATTTTTAGGCCAGGTGCAGTAGCTCATGCCTGTAATCCCAGCAATTTGGGAGACCAAGATGGGTGGATCCCTTGAGTCTAGGAGTTTGAGACCAGCCTGGACAACCCTGTCCCTGCAAAAAAAATTTTAAAATGAGCCAGGCATGCTGGTGTGCGCCTGTAGTCCCAGCTACTTGGGAAGCTGAGGTGGGAGGATCAGTTGAGCTCAGGAGGTTGAGGTTTCATGGAGCTGTGATCATGCCACTAGGTTCCAGGGTGGTAGAGTGAGACCCTGTCTCGAAAAAATATGTGTTTTTAAAAAATTGTTACTTTTGGCCAGGCATGGTGGCTCACGCCTGTAATCCTGGAACCTATAATCCTAGATCCTCAGGCAAATCACCTGAGCTCAGGAGTTCGAGACCAACCTGGGCAACATGGTGAAACCCCATCTCTACTAAAAGTATAAAAAATTAGCCAGGCATGGTGGCATGTACCTGTAATCTCAGCTACTCAGGAGGCTGAGGCACAAGAATCACTTAAACCCAGGAGGCAGAGGTTGCAGTGAGCCAAGATCACGCCATTCCACTTCACCCTGGGCAACAGAGCAAGACTCTGTCTCAAAAATAGAATAATAAAATACAATAATCAGTTTTAATTTCAGATTACCTGTAATTGCTCTGAAAGTAATACGTGCTTGTTTTGGCAATATTGGAAAAAACAAGGAAGGCTTAGAAATAAAAAACATCCATATGATCCTACAACCTCACTGCTGGGTATATATCCAAAAGAAAGGAAATCAGTATCTCACGGGGGCACATGCACTGCCATGTTTATTGCAGCACCACTCACAATAGCCAAGAAATGGAATCAACCTAAGTGTCCATCAATGGATGAATGACTAAACAAAATGTAGGACATATACACAATGGAATATTATTCAGCCATGAAAAAGAATAGAAACCTGTCGTTTGCAGCAACATGGATGGCACCAGAGGAGATTATGTTACATGAAATAAGCCAGGCACAGAGAGACAAATATCATGTGATCTTACTCATGTAGGAGGTAAAAAAAGGGATCTCATGGAGGTAGAGTGGAGAATGGTGGTTACGGAGGCTAGGAAGGGAAGGTGGGGAGAAAAGGAGGAAGAGAAAGTGGTTAAGGGCTACAAAAATATAGTCAGAAGGAATAAGTTCTAGAATTCAAGAGGAATTGTAGTTAACAATAATTGATTATATATTTCAAAGTAGCTGGAAGAGAAGGATTGTAATGTTTCCAACACAAAGAAAAGATACATGCTGGTGGTGATATCTCAGTTACCTTGACCTGGTCATTACACATTGTTAACAGGTATCAAAATATCACATGTCCCTTCCAAATATGCACAACTGTTATATGTCAATTTTCAAAAAGAACAATTCGTACCCATGCCACCCAGCAATGACACTGTGGATATTTTGAGAGTGATTCTTCTTATGATCTTACTATTTCTGATTATATACTGCCTCTTGCACTTACATTTTCATTTTATAAATTTACAAGTATTTCTGATGGATGTGTAATATTTCACTAGGTATGTGGGATAATCCCTTTGGCATTAGTTTCTAGTATTTTAGAACCATAAATAAAACATGATGCTCTCAAAAAGAGTAAGATAGAAATAAAGTTATCAAGGAGAGAAAAGACTTGTAAGACTTGTGCACTGCAATCTATGAAATGTTGCTGAAAGAAAAAAATACACCAGTCAATGGAAAAACATCTCTTGTTTATGGATTGGAAGACTTAATATTGTTAAGATGTCAATAGTACCCAAAGCAATCTACAAATTCAATGCAATTCCAATTAAAACTTTTACAACATTCTTTTCCAGAAATAGCAAAGTCCATCCTAAGATTAATAGGGAGTATCAAAGGGATAAGCAGTCTTGAAAAAGAAGACCGAAGTAAGAACTCATACATTCTGATTTTAAAACTTACAGCAAAACTACAGTAATCAAGATTGTAGTACTGGCATAAAGATGAGCCCAGAAAGAAACCCTCATATAGGGGGTCAAATGAGTTTTGACAAGGGTGCCTAGACCATTCAGTGGGGAAAACGCAGTCTTTTCAACAAATGGGGTTGGGAAAACTGGGTACTCACATGAAAAAGAATGAAGCAGGACGCTTACCTTCACAACACATACAAAGATTAATCAAAATGGACTAAACTCCTAAACATAAGAGTTAAAACCTGCCTGGCATGGTGGCTCATGCCTGTAATCCCAGTACTTTGGGAAGCCATGGCAGGTATATCACTTGAAGTCAGGAGTTCAAGACCAGCCTGGCCAACATGATGAAAACCCATCTCTACTAAAAATACAAAAATTAGCCGGGCGTCATGGCACACACCTGTAATCTAAGCTACTCGGGAGGCTGAGGCAGGAGAATCACTTAAATCCAGGAGGCGGAGGTTTCAGTGAGCCAAGATCATGCCACTGCACTCCAGCCTGGGCGACAGAGCGAGACTCCATCTCAAAAAAAAAAAAAAAAAAAAAAAAAAAAAGAGTTAAAACTGTAATGTTTGAGAAGAGGGAAAGATTTCATGACATTGGATTTGACAATGATTTCTTGCCTATGACACCAACAGCTCAGGCAGCAAAAATAAAAATAAATTGGAGTACATAAAAATTTAAAACCTCTGCATTAAAGGGCCCAGCCAGCAAGGCAGAAAGGCAGGCCACAGAATGGGAGGAGATACCTGAAAAATCATGTTACTGATAAGAATTTAATATCCAGAATATATAGAGAACTCCTACAACTTAGCAAAACAGCTTGATTTTTTAAATGTGTGAAATACTTAGAAATTTCTCCAAAGAATATAATTTCTTCAAATTACCAATAAGCACATGAAAATATCCTCAACATCTCTATCATTAGGAAAATGAAAATCAAAATTACAATGAGATACTTCACACCCACTAGGATGGCTACTATTTAAAAAAAAAAAAAAAAAAAAAAAAAAACAGAGCCAAGGCAGGTGGATCACTTGAGCTCAAGAGTTTGAGACCAGCCTGGGCAACATGGTGAAACCCCATCCCCCATCTATACTAAAAATACAAAAACTAGCCGGGTATGGTGGCACGTGCCTGTGGTCCCAGCTACTCAGGAGGCTGAGGTGAGAGGATTGCTTGAGCCCAGAGGGTCAAGGCTGCAGTGAACCAAGATCATGCCACTACACCCCAGCCACAGTGACAGAGCAAGACCCTCCCTGTCTCTAAAAATAAAAATAGTGCTTGCTTCAGCAGCACATACACTAAAATTGGAATGATACAGAGAAGATTAGCACGGCCCCTGCGCAAGGATGACATGCAAATTCCTGAAGCAGTTCTATATTTTTAATAAATGGTGTTGGGAAAACTAGATACTCATATGCAGAAGAATGAAACTAGACCTCTCTCACCATATACAAAATCAAATCAAAATGGATTAAGGAAATCTAAGACCTCAAACTATGACGCTGCTATAAGAAAACATTGGAGAAAATCTGCAGGACGTTGGTCTAGGCAAAAATTCCTTGAGCAGTGCCCCACAGCACAGTCAACCAAAGCAAGCAGGGACAGATGAGATCACATCAGGTCACAAAGCTTCTGCACAGCAAAGGATACAGTCAGTAAAGTGAAGAGATGACCCAACGAATGGGAGAAAATACTTGTAAACTACCCATCTGACAAGAGATTAATACCAGAATATATAAGGAGCTCAAACAACTCTATAGGAAAAAAAAATAATCTGATTAGAAGATGGGCAAAAGATTTGAGTCGACATTTCTCAGAAGACACACAAATGGCAAACAGGCATATGAAAAGGTGCTCAACGTCATTGATCATTCGATAAATGCAAATCAAAACTACAATGAGATATCATCTTATAGCAGTTAAAATGGCTTATCCAAAAGACAATAACAAATGCTGGAGAGGATGTGGGGAAAAGGGAACCCTCGTACACTGTTGGTGGGAATGTAAATTAGTACAACCACTATGAAGAACGTTTTGGATGTTGCTCAAAAAACTAAAAATTGAGCTACCATATGATTTAGCAATCCCACTGCTGGGTACGTACCTAAAAGAAAGAAAATCAATATATCAAAGAGGTATCTGCAGTCCTGTTTGTTGCAGCACTGTTGACAATAGCTAAGATTTGGAAGCAGTCTACATGTCCATCAACAGATGAATGAACAAGAAAATGAAAAAGAAAATGAGACCCAGTCATTTGCAACAACATGGATGGAACTGGAGATCTTTATGTTGAGTGAGATAAGCCAAGCACAGAAAGACAAACATCACATGTTCTCACATATTCATGGGATTTAAAAATCAAAACAGTTTAACTCATGGACTTTTATCTTATAATGGTTACCAGAGAGTGGTAATAATAGGGGGGGGGTGGGGGGCTGGTCAATAGGTAGAAAAAAAGTTAGAATAAATAAGACCTATTACTTGATAGCACAACAGGGCATCTATAGTCAACAATAATTTAATGGAACATTTTAAAATAACATTAAGAGTGTAATTGGATTGTTTGTAACTCAAAGGATAAATGCATGAGGGGACAAATACTCCATGTTCCGCGATGTGCTTATTTCACCCTGCATGCCTGTATCAAAACACCTGATGTGTCTCTTAAATATATACACCTATGTACCCACAAAAATTAAGTTTTAAAAAATAAGTGTTAGTGTCTTTGTGGAGAAATTGGAACTGTTGTTGTGCGCTGTTTTGTTTCTTGTTTGAGATGGAGTCTCGCTCTGTCGTCTAGGCTGGTGTGCAGTGATGTGATCTTGGCTCACTGCAGCCTGCCTCAGCCTCCCGAGTAACTGGGACTACAGGCATGCACCATTAGGCCCGGCTCATTTTTTTATTTTTAGTAAAGATAGGCCTTCATCATATTGGCCAGGCTGGTCCCGAACTCTTGACCTCAAGTGATCTGCCTGCCTCGGCCTCCCGAAGAAAGTGCTGGGATTACAGGTGTGAGCCACTACACCCAGTCCCATGCACTGTCAGTGGGAATGTGAAATGGCGCAGCCACTGTGGAAAACAGTATGGCAGTTCCTCAGAATATTACAGATATGCCTCAAAACTATGTATAGCTATTATGCGTCAATTAGAAATAAACAGAATGGGAAAGAAGTAAAAATGAAACTAGCATATGATCCCACAGTTTCACTTCTTGGGTATACACCTGAAAGAACTGAAAATGGGCATCAGCAGGTACTTGTAGACCCATGTTCATGGCAGCAATACTCACAGTGGACAGAAACTTTAGTTTGTACCAGTGGAATATCATTCGGCCCTTTAAAGGAAGGAAATTCTGACACTTGCTACAACATGGATGAACCTTGCAGACATTGTGCTAAGTGAAATAAGCCAGTCCCAAAAGGACAAATGCTGTAAGATCCCCTTATATGAAGTACCTAGAATAGACAAGTTGATAGAGATTGAAAGTAGAATGGTGGTTGCCGAGACTAGGACGGGGAATGGAGTTACTGTTTAATGGGGATGGAGTGTCCGTTCTGCAAGATGAAGAGTTCCGTGGCTGGATGGTGGTGAGGGCAGCATGACACTGAATGTGCTGTATATGCTGAAAAACAGTGAAGGTGGTAAATTCTGTGTTTATGTGTATTTCAGCACAAGTTTTATTTATTTTTTGTTTTTACTTTAAGTTCTGGGATACCTGTGC
Organism: Cacajao melanocephalus; assembly: GCA_963573385.1. Taxonomy (NCBI): domain Eukaryota; kingdom Metazoa; phylum Chordata; class Mammalia; order Primates; family Pitheciidae; genus Cacajao; species Cacajao melanocephalus. Next base: position 40,086 of record CAUYLG010019644.1, read on the forward strand.
AAAACATGCAGGTTTGTTACATAGGTATACACGTGCCACGGTGGTTTGCTGCACCTATCAATCCGTCATCTAGTTTTTAAGCCTAGCATGCATTCAATATTTGTCCAAATGCTCTCCCACCCCTTGCCCACCACCCTGACAGCCCCAGGTGTGTGATGTTCCCCTCCCTGTGTCCATGTGTTCTCATTGTTCAACTCACACTTATGAGTGAGAACATGCAGTGTTTGGTTTTCTGTCCTGTGTTAGTTTGCTGAGGGTGATGGTTTCCAGCTTCATCCATGTCCCTGCAAAGGACATGAATGCATTCTTTTTTGTGGCTGCATAGTATTCCATGGTGTATATGTGCCCCATTTTCTTTATTCAGTCTATCACTGATGGGCATTTGGGTTGGTTCCAAGTCTTTGCTATTACAGATAGCGGCACAATTTTTCAGTGATTGTTTTTTACTCAATTATAGTAACATTATTAACTCCTTGTATTTATAGCATTTATATTTCCTTTTGCTTGCTTTTGCAGGGAACATAGAGATATTTGTGATTTTAAGGCTGGGCATGGTGGCTCATGCCTGCAATCTCAGCACTTTGGGAAGCTGAGGCTGGCGGACCATTTGATCCCAGGAGTTAAAGACTATTCTGGGCAACATTGTAGAAATCTCATCTCTACTGAAAATGAAAAAAAATGAGCAAGCGTGGTGACACAAGCTTGTGGTACCCGTTATGCAGGAGGCTGAGGCAGGAGGATCACTTGGGCCCAGGAGGTCGAGGCTGCAGTGAGCAGAGATCATACCACTTCACTCCAGCCTGGGTGACAGGGCAGGACCCTGTCTCCAAAACCAAACCACAGAAATTTGTCATTTTTAATATGAGCGCTGTTCCTGAGGGGTCTGTTCAGATGTATTTAAGTGTTTTTTTTTTTTTTTTTTGCTTGAGAATTATTTACTTTCCTTTTCTTCTAAAAGTTATAGGATTTGGGGGATATGGTTTTGATTTATTTTTATTTAACTGTTTAAGCCATCTCAAATTTTATTTTGGTGTGATGTTAAAAGACTTAAATTGCCTTTCTTCTGCATATAGTTAATCAGTTGTCTGCTCCAAGACTGCCAACCACTTATCTAATTCTTCCCCTTCCACTGATTTGAGATACATTCTTTATTACAGTGTTACATTTGTGTCAACATAGTTCTCAGTTTGAGGCCGTGGCTTCTGTTCCATTCATCTGCCTCTTTCGCCCCGTCACACTGTCATTAATCCCACAGCTTTATAGTCGGTAGGACTAGCCTTTCTCATTAGTAGTGTTCTCATTCTTCTTGTTCTTTTATTTTTGCAGGTGAACTTGAGAATCGTTTTGTTAAGTACCTGGAAAAATAGCGGTCCACCTGAATTTTAATTGGAAATACTTTAAACCTGTAAATCAGTTTGGGGAAAATTATCAGCGTATCTACAGTATTTATATTTCCAATTCAGAAGTACACCTTACCTTTATTCAAGTTGTTTTTTCTTCCCTCATATTATTTGTTTATTTATTTCCATCTTAGAGTCTGTTTTATCAGTGATGGCCAGATCAGCTTTGGAGTTCTTTAAAGAACCACTTTACATGCATAAGGTTTCAAAACAGCGTGGGGTAAATCACTAATAAAGGTGAGATCCTTTGATCTGAGATCATTAGGAAAAATACATCAAAAAGTGTCTTCACTGTTTCTTTGACTCCTGTTCCGTATATTATATATAAAGCTCTTAGGAGCCTTTCCCCCTTATTTCTGTATTCCCATTCATCAGCACAGTGTTAGGACAGGCACATTTTTTCATCTTATCTTGTATGAAATATTAAATCATTGGAGGGCAGGTCTCTGTCTCTTTAAAGCCCAGATCTTCAATAAGCATCTGCTCCTGGCTCCTTCCTGAGCCCCTGAACGCCTCGTTCCTAATTGTGTCTGAGTTCATCTGGCATCACTCGGAGGAGGAGGAGGCCCGGGTGTGTGGCAGTGAGAGTCGGCGTCAGTGCTTCATAGTGGTCATTGGTGTCCCCTCCAGACAGACAACCCAGAGGTCAGCCGTTAAGGCTCAGAGGCAAGAGGGCAGTTAAGATCTAAATTCCTGTTACCCAACTGAAAGCATGTACCCCCCCTCCTTTTTTTTAAACTTATATTTGCTGTTCAGATAGCAGTGAAGCCAGGGCAGGTGTGAGGCCGGCATCCTGCTCAGGTGGTGCGGTGCCCGCTGCCCTCGTGCTAGAAATCACATCATCTCCTGGCCATCCATGGAATCCAGCAGTGTCTGTCAGCTCTGGGGAAAGAGGGGGAAGGGTGGGATCTGGTTTGCTTTTACCTATTTATTTATTTTAATTGCTACTGATACACACAATGAAAGCTCCATTCCTTCTTGTGAGGCAGTCCTGAAAGGTGGCAGCAGTTCCTTTACTCATTGAATGCATCTGGTGCTGAACCCGCAGCTGGAACCGCGAACCCTAGCTGTGTTTCAGGTGTTTCTTACTCGCCTATGAATTATGTTTAGGAACTGAAGGGCTTTTGCATTGTTCACAAGCGGGGAAAAGGGTGGGGGAGTTGTGTGAGGGGAGCCATCGTTTGGACAAACTTTCTTGTTGCTGTGAAGAAAGGAGGAATTTTTTTCAGTTCTGCCTGCCAGAGAGGCTTTTGTTATAGTTTGTTTTCATTTGGAACTACTAATAACACTGATTTTTGTAGGGAATCGTCTCACCACACCCCCTCGTGGGATCCTACAGTACTCCAGAAAGAATGTTTTTCTCCTTGGAATAGCTTTTTACAGTAACCTTTTTTGAAGACAGAAAATTAAGATCTGAACAGTAGCTTTTAATAATAGCCCCATAAAAATAAGTGAAATATCTTTAAACAAAATATCTAAAACTTTAAAAATATTTAATATGTCAGCATCTTTGCAGTACAAACATAAACATGCTGCATTTCATTTTATGCCTTTTGCTCCCACGGCCAGGTGATATAAATACTTCAATTTGTGTCACTTTCTAATTATCGAATATAAAGCACCTTTCATTTTCCATGTAAGTTTTTAAGCTTAATTTTTTCATGAAAAAAAATAGATCTCAAGAAAAAAGTGTTTGGGATCATAATAACTTGCCCTATAGGTAAGGAAAGCTAAATAAGAGTCCAAACTAATGGATTAGAATTGTGTAATATTTGAATAGCCATTTGTAAAAAAAAAAAACAAAAAACAAAAAACAAAACACTTGGTTGCCAGAATCCTACATAAGATGCAGATATTAAAATAATTACAACTAGAAAGTGGAAGTTGCACAGGTGGGTATAAAATGAATGTGGGCTCCCTAACTGGGAAATGCTAAAGTTCACGCAGACGTAGACACACTTTTTTTTTTTTGGTAGTTCCCTCAGAGTCATTTGTTTACAGTCTGGCCAGGGTTGTGGCCTCCAGTCCTTACCCCTAAGAGATGGGATCTTTGCCTAAAAGTGACTGAGAAACGAAGACTGCAAAACGCCGGAAAATGTCCAAGCTTTTAATGCACACTGACAGCCAAATAGAACGCTCTTTCCGTTTGCAGTTTTTTTTTAGTGTCATTTTAAGTTGCAGCTTCCGGCCAATCAGCGAGCTTCATGCCTGCTGACATCACGAAGCAGCCAGTTCCCTCCAGCTGCAGAGAGCTTCAGTTTGTCTTTTTTTTTTAAACTAAAATGGAGGCTGGTTTCTTGCCTTAAGGAGCCCATTGCCTTTCCTGCTGAAGTCTAGATGTTGACATGTAATAAAGCGGGCAGCAGGATGGTGGTGGATGCGGCCAACTCCAATGGGCCTTTCCAGCCCGTGGCCCTTCTCCATATTCGAGGTAAGTTATTGTGTGTTTCACTGAATCGGAACCTTCCGTGGGTAGTTAATAAATGGCTATTGTGCTTCCGATAAGAAAAGCAGGAAGTCCTTTCTAGCAGAATTCACCCCTTTACGCTGCAGACTTAACCAGAGGAGGCTGGGTGTGTCACTGCAGTTTGGCATTTTACGAACTACTTACAGAATTTGAGGCTTGAAAGAGGCCTTGCATGCATAGTTCAAAGCTGGTTTTTCTGCTTTCTGCTCGCTCTCCCATCCCCCTTTCAAAGCTGTGCTGATGTCAAAGGATGTGAAGTCACTGCCCGGGGAAGGTATTGGGTGGGGGTAGGAAAGAGAGGCGGGCCCGTCGCGCTGGGCCAAGTTGTCCGTACGCAGAGTTTCTGTTACATCTGTGTTGCTTAATGCTGCAAAGGTTTTGTCGAGGACACATCTCTGAATTAAAGATGAATTGCAGTCAGAAAATATGCACAATTCATTGGGAAAGAACTTCCTTTAAAAGGATTGTTTTCATTCTTGCCATGGAGCCTGAAAGAGAAATATGCTCTACTTTGAAATATTGAAATCTATTGTGGGTCATAATTTTTGAAATGTTAGCATTTTCACGGACTGTTAGGAAATATTTTGCATTTAAATAGTCTCTGTATTGCCGTTTGACTTTTAAATTTTTAAATGGCAACAGGTTTTCAAGGTGTATAGAGATCACTGTTTTAATTAGTTTGTCTCTTTATGCATATTTTGCATAAAAAGTTCAAAACTTAGCTTAAAAGCACAGTTACTGTAGTAATTAGTGGTTATATTAAACTACAGATATTGGTAGTAGCTTACTTCTTCTTGGTGTTTTAAAATATGAATTTTGTTGGTCATAATTGGGTGAAGTAGAAAAATGATTTTAAGCTTCATCAGATCACGTTAGAATTTATAGTATCTGAGCTGCGCCCCAACAAAACAATTTCTCAGAATCTCTTTTAAGGACATGTTTAAGGAAGAGTGGCAGCAAGGTTTCTAGGTGACTAACAAACTCTATGACTAGAATGCCAGACAAGACTTTTCAGATCCTAGGGTGTACCCAGGGACGATAAAAGCACACAAACATCCAATCTGCTGGAACAAAATGGGTGTTGCTTTTCTCTCCAAACTATCTTTAATGAAGGTGGCAATCAGCATCCAATGACCAAATTGTGGGACAGGCTGTGAATTTACTGTTTTGGTAGTGCACCCAGTAAAAAGCAAAGGTTGCCTGCAGGTAACATTCAGGTATTTTACCTGCAAGAACCAAATGGACAAGAACAAAATGTAATTGTTTGATTTAAGTTAGACGTCTTTTGTTTGTTCATTTGGAGACAGGGTCTCACACTGTCACCCAGGCTGGAGTGCAGTGGTATGATCACGGCTCACTGCAGCCTCCACCTCCCGGGCTCAGGTGATTCTCCCACCTCAGTTTCTTGAGTAGCTGAGACTTCAGGCGTGCACTGCCATGCCCAGCTAATTTTTTATTTTTTTATTTTATTTTTTTAATTTTAGTAGAGACAGGGTTTCACCATGTTGGCCAGGATGGTCTCAATCTCCTGGCCTTGTGATCTGCCCACCTTGGCCTCCCAAAGTGCTGGGATTACAGGCATGAGCCACCATGCCCAGCCTTTAATTTTTCATATTTTTTGTAGAGATGGGGTTTCACCATGTTGCCCAGGTTGGTCTCGAACTCCTAGGCTCAAGCGATTCTCCCACCTCGGCCTCCCAAAGTGCTGGGATTACAGGTAGGAGCCACTGTACCTGGGCAAATTAGTTCTTAAAAACAAGTTAGCAGTAAGATAATTTAACTGCATATAAAATGTAAATTTTTATACGTTTAAGGTACCCACTTATAAATAACATAAATCCTGTTGGTTTGTGTTTTCTGGGTTTTATTAGACACCTAATATATTACTCAGTTTTTGAATTATGAACTTACACTGAAATAGAATCATTTGATGTTGTATCTTAAACCTCATTAATTTGTTTTGCTTTTAATTCCAAGACCTTATTATGGCCAGTTTGGATTTGTTGCCGTTGGTAGGGTGGTTGGTTGCTTGCTATATAGTTGTGGAGGGAAAAGGTAATAAAGTGTATTAACCTGAAAGAGACTTGAGGTTTTTTAAGAAGGGATAACTTTCGGAGACTTAAGACTAACCTCTGACTCAAACAGTGGGGGTAATTTCTAATTTCAAAATTTGAAGAACGCTTGATTTACTCATAAAGACTTTTTGGAGCAGCCTGTTAATGTGAGATTTAGCAAAATTTGATTTATTTATTGGGCTTTAGAGTCTTAGCTTAACATCCATTGAGCAGCTCCTGTGGGCCGAGTGCTGAGGGTCATTAAAATGATTAAGTTGCAGCCCCTGTCCCAAAGGAGGAATGGTTACATGGAGAGACCCAGCGTAGGAGCTCTGCCACGAGAGGGCTAGAGTCAGAATGCATCGGCAGGGTGCCCCAGAGAGCAGGGGCTGGTGATGCCAGGGAATAGAAGGAACCCAGGAGGGCTGTGCCCTGGGTTACCCTGCTCACTTGGATGGGGTGGGATGCACTGTCCTTCCCATTTAGGGAGGAGGGGTCATTCCCACTGAAGTAAAAATAACTTACCCAAGATCACACATCCTGGAAGCACTGGAGCCAGAGTCCAAACCCAGATGGTTGGGTTGTTTTGTTTTGAATCTTTTTAAAAAAATTATTTTAAAATAGGAATGTTGGCTGCTTAAAGAACATTTTGTTGGGGGATTACAATACTGTTTGTTCCCCAATGCCTCATCATTTATTTGGTTCGGTGGCCTCTTTTTGTGTAACAGTTTTGTACCTTGGTCTCATTTCTTAATCATTTTACAAATATTCGTTGATCCATACCGCATGCCAGGCAGGGTTCTAACATGGATATGAGCAGGGGCTATGGCCCAGCTTGTATAAAATGCCCATCTAACTGATTTGTTGTCACGATCGCTTTGACCATTATTGTCTACAAAGTATTCTGAAGTTTGTGATTAAAGTGGGGAATTTGCATATCCTAAAAAGTACAAGTGTGAAAGGGATATATTTTTGAGACTTAGGGTAAGCCCTTCTGTCTGTGGAAGAGGAGTCACCCGGAACTTGACGGCTGTGAATTCAAGCTGATGATGTAGATCCTCACCTCAGCTCTGTCCAGGAGAACTGCCTGCTGTGGTGGCATTGTTCTGCGCTGTCCTCTGCAGCAGCCACTGCCACCAGTGACTGCTGAGCACTTAAGATGTAGAGCTGAGAAAGTGAATTTTTAACTTTAGTTATTGGAAATTTAAGTAGACACACATGTCTAGTGGCTACGCTATTGGACGGCACAGTTCTAGACTGGAATTGTTCAACCTTTTTGGAAAAGGGCCAGACTGTAAATAGTGTTGGCTTTGTGGGTGAAGGCAGCCATAGATAGTTAATGAATAGGCCTAACTGTGGTCCAGTAAAGCTTTATTTACAAACAGGTGATGGGCTGCATTTGGCCCATGGGCCGTAGTTCACCAACCCTGTACTAGACTGTTCTTTGACTTTTTGAATTGCCTGTTAAGGATAGTAAAGCATGTTTCCTGCAGACCTTCAGTCTATCGCCTCCTCCCCGTGCTGGGAAGCTGGGCCAGCCCTGATGCTGTGAGGCGTGGTGGGCAGGACTGCTTCCCACCCTCCGGAGCACGCTGACTTCAGCAGCCAGGTTTATGCAGTAGGCAGTGACAGCCAATCCAGAAAGATGGTGATGGTCAGAGAGGAAGCACGCAGTTTTGGGCCTCTTCCAGCTGGCCTTTATTCTGGGCTTCAAGAATATTATTAACTGCTGTCATCTTGTTCTAGTCATTAGCAAACTTACCCAGTGGATGAGGCTATCCTTGAAAGACTCAGAAGTTGCTCCAGCCTGGTGAGACGTTGGAGAATAAGTCATTCTTTTGATGTAAACCCATTTTTTCTTGGGAAGTGGAGGTCCAGTGGAAAAGTTTATTTTCTCACAAGTGCTTCCTGAGTCACGAATTCTTTGAAGGTCTTCACCTTTCCAATAAAAATTCATTTAAAAAGTGCAAGAAGCAGCATAGCTTCCTTGCTTTGAAACCCCATGGCTTTCATTTCCTGCTGCACTAAATCTGGTGGCTTAACCTATATTAATAAAAACAATAACAATAGCCATACATAATGCACACAGGTTACTAAATTAGTAACACGCCTGCATGATGTGAAGTCGTAAGTACCAGTGAGAATGGGCACCCCCTGTTATCTTTATTCCCCAAAATTAGGAAGGAAATCTGTTTGATAACTAAGAAGATTCTTCGAATGATTAAGCCAGTGATTCTCTGAATAGTGCCTCAGCTCAAAATTTTTACTTCACAAACATCTATTTACTATATAACTGTAGCTCTCTGCAAAGTGACTATAGAAATACACCCTTAACCTTACCCGTATCCTATCCTGTATCCAATCCTGTGTCCTCTGTGGAAAGTTGTTTCTTCTGTCTCCTGGTGCTGTGGAAGGTAACCAAAGTAACAGATAACTCTCTGGGGGAAACAGGGATGGGTATGTTTGTATGAAGCCTGTACACCTTTTTGTTCATTAGTCTTACCATTAAACTTGAGTCTAATGTCTGCTCAGGAGGTCTTGCCTTGCAGCAAAAGCTATCTTCTAAAACTTTTTTATGAAAGTATGTAGAGGAATGAAAGAAAAATAGAGGTAAGGTTATTAGTCAAGAATAGAGTGTGTGTTTTTAAATTCAGGAAAAGAATAGACAGAAACACAAAGACAGAGTGATTTGGGGTACATCCTAACTTCTGGTTTCACATCAAAATTGCAAGGTGGTTCTTTTTGGATCCCACACACTTTGTGACAAGCTTTTATGAACACTCATGTGCTTCTTTCTCCCAGCACTCCTGCCTGTCAAGTGAGCAGGACAGTCCTAGTATTTCTCCTCCCCAAGGTCACCCGGCCTAGATGGCCCAGTCCAGGGCTGTTGGCAGCACCAGTTACGTGGTCCCGAAGCTGCTGCTGGTGGCTATCCCAGAGGAGAAGCAGCATGCATTGAACGCCTTCAGTGTGCTGGGTCATGGCAGAAACCCTCTATCTCTGTTCTCTCTTTGAATCTGCCCAGCGCTATGAGGCATTATAATTCTCCCCCACTCACCGCTGCCCTGCCTTTTTTTTTTTTTTTTCTGGAGGAGAATAAAAAGGGAGCCTCTTGCCCAGGGCCACAGAGAATGTAGTGAAACAAGATTTGAGCCTCAGTCAGTCTGATAGCAAAGCTCATGTTCTTTGCTCTGCAGACGTCAGAATGTTGAGAGATGCTGGTGGAAGCTCCCGCCTTCTATCTACTTTTGATTTTTACTGTTTTCTGTACAGTGGTAATATATTTGAGTGTCTGGAGTTCAAAACTCATTTCAGGGTTGAATGGGAATTTGTTAAAGGTTTACATGAATACGTTGTTGGTGTTCAGGGAGAAAGTTGATGTTCTTCTTACCTGTTGTCCCAGTTCTCTTACCACATCTGTCAGGTAGTAATTGTTGACTTTACTTATCTCCTCCACAAAATCAGGAGTATCCTGAGGAGAGTCCTGTAGAATTTGTTCTCTGGTGACACTGAGCATTATTTCTAGAGTAGAGGCATCAGTCATTGTCAGTGGACTGAAAATTAAAATATACTAGATAGCTGTCAGGAAATAGCTATCTAGTATATTTCTTTTTTGAGATGGAGTCTCGCTCTGTCACCCAGGCTGGAATGCAGTGGTACGATCTCTGCTCACTGCAACCTCCACCTCCCAGGTTCAAGCGATTCTCGTGCCTCAGCCTCCTAAGTAGCTGGGATTACAAGCGCCTGCCACCACGCCCGGCTAAGTTTTGTATTTGTAGTAGAGATGGGGCTTCACCATGACGGCCAGGCTACTCTCAAACTCCTGACCTGAAGTGATCTGCCCGCCTCAGCCTCCCAAAGTGCTGGACTTAACAGGTGTGAGCCACTGCGTGCAGCCTATCTAGTATATTTCTTAGCTAAATACCCGATCAGTGGAATCAGAAGTTCATGAGAAGCTATGTTTTATTTTTCTCTCAATCCTCCATAAAGTTAACGTATTTCAATGAAAAACTTATAGGAGATGGCTTTTGCTGCAAGGCAAAAACCTCCTGAGCAGGCATTATGCCCAAGTTCAAGAGTAAGACTAACCACCAAAAAGGTGACAGACTTGACACAGGTGACTGGTTGAAAGAGCAGACACAGGTGCCGCTTACTCTGGGCCTTGCCCAGATACTGTTTCCTCTCCCTGTCACCATGGAAATGTGAAGGCCCAAATGTGAAGCCCAAATGGGGTAAATCGTTTGTCTCACTGACATCTTGGAGAGACACTGGCTAAAATGCATGGGGACAAACCAGTACTCCTACAGCAAGTAGAAATCTGGCTTTATTTTAGCCCCTTGAATTACACAGAAATCAAAAACTCTTCTAAAGACTACGATATAACAGTTAAGTACAGTGAGTGACTCTAGATCAGATCCTTGTTCTAAAAAGTGTAAAATCAAACCTATTAGAGATGTTTTGAAGGCAGCTGGAGAAAGCGGCTTGCAGAATGATGTTGGATGTGTGGAATCATTGCTAACTTTCTAGGCGTAAAAAGGTGTCGTAATTTTGTAAGGGACTTAGGGAATGCAGACTGAAGTATTAATAAGTGAAGGATCATGATCTCTGCAACTCAAATGATAAAGGGAAAATGAGTATAAGGCAAATGTGTCAAAGCATGAGCAGTGGTTGAATCTAGGGGAGTAGATATACAACATGTAAGTATTCATTGAAATTCTCTGGAGATTTTAACTTTTTCATAATATTTGAGAGAAATATATTTTTAAACAATAAGGCTGTTTTACTCTCTTATTTCAGTATTCACCGGTAAGGGAAATATCTTTAAAAAGGTTCTGCTTTGGAAAAAATGTACAAAGGAAATGTAATAACTCAGCTACTGTTTCCTAAGCAGTGAGTAGTGGCCTTTCGTGTTTGAGGGTTTGCCAGCCAGTGTCGGTCCTCTGGTTGTAACTCATGGTAGCTGCACAGTCGGCCACACCGTCTTACCAAAAACAGTGTTTTTGGGGTGCATTACCATTTTTGATGTTTATCAGCATATTTTTTGGTCTTATGGAGTGTAACCACTTTTAAGGCATACTGGAAGATAAAACCGAAGTTCCCTCTGCACTTTAAGAGGCAGGGTGTTTGGTGGTTAAGGGTAGAACCTGGAGCCACACGCCAGGGTCAGGTCACCACCACCCACCCCGCCCACCCCAGGCTAGCCAAACGGTCTTGGGCGTGTGACTCACTCTCTGTGCCTAGAAATGGAACGTGAAATGGGAATAATAGTACAACCTATCTCTTTGGGGTTTTTTGAAAGTTAAACTAGTGAATGCATGTAAAGAGCTTAAAATGGCACCTGGAGTATCGTGAGACTCAGTGTTAGTGGTGGCTGCGGTTATCTCTTTCATAGATTGTATGTGGCACTCTGGAGTCCTGCCGCTTAGCCATATCTGTTTTATTTTTCTACAGCTCATCTGTCTGTCTCTCTTTTACCCAGCCTTTTCATCTCTTATACTTTGCTTGGCATTTCACCATTTGGAAGAAATTAGTATCATCATTACCTCTGGAGTTTGTACTATGTTCTGCTTGTAGATTGTGTATCATTACCTCCTAAGATGGTCTTAAGCACGTGTCCATGACCTCGGTTCAGAGTATACTTACTACTCCCTGTTCAGTCTTTCTGTTCCTATGGTCCAGTCCGTGAAGTCTAGAGTAAAATAAGAAATTGGCATTTGTATACCTCTCTCCTTCTCATCTTTAACTCTTTTGAAGAAAAGAGTTTTGGTATCACATTCAAAAGAAATTTCACCTTTAAAAAGTATTACAGGCACAGCGGCTCGCACTTGTAATACCAGCACTTTGGAAGGTCACACCTGTAATCCCAGCACTTTGGGAGGCCAAGAAGGGCAGATCACCTGAGGTCAGGAGTTCAAGACTACCCTGGCAAACATGGCGAAACCCCAGCTCTACTGAAAAGACAAAATTAGCCAGCGTGGTGGTATGCACCTGTAATCCCAGCTACTCAGGAAGTTGACACAGGAGAATCACTTAAACCCAAGAGGTGGAGGTTGCAGTGAGCCAAGATCGCACCACTGTGCTCCAGCCTGGGCAACAGGGTGAGACTCGGTCTCAAAAAAAAAAGAGAGAGATCTGTGGTTAATCTCAAATAGGGTGACTTTACATGTCATTTCCCTTTATTCGTTTCTAAATGCAGATGTTGTTTTAACTAATATTTGAAATAAGTGGGATCTCAACTATAACCTTATATCTTATTGTTTTTAAATGCTAATATTTTGGTGTTTTCAGTAGAATTTGAGCTGTTAACACTGATTAGGATTTTTCAGTGTTTTTGTCATCAATGTATGTGACCTTGTTATAATACACATGGGTTTTTGTCTGCTGGTTGTGTTACTCAGGAGCAGTGTGTTCTAATTATCATATTTTAACTTATAAATTATGATAACAGTAATGTTTCACTCTAGGAAACAAGTCCTGAAGGACCCTGAAGCCCTAAAGAACCACCCCCCACTTCTAACTAAGTTGCTGGTTCTTTATTCTTGGTGGGCTTCAAGGAAGAGGTGGGTGGTGAGGGGGTCTGTATATGTGTGTTTACATTTGTAGACAGTTTCTGCACATGTATAATTAGGAATGGGTTGTTGGTTTTGTTTTTTCCCAGCTTTATGTAGTTGATCAGGCTTATCAAAGGGTAGCATTTGATAATCACTCTCTTAGAACTCTGAAGCATTTACATGGAGCAGTGTTCACCCTGGGCAGCCCATGACCCCTGGGGTCACAGAGCTGCTTTCTGGAGGGTTTGCAAGGCCATAACTGTCTCATAAGATTACCAAGATACAATTGACCTCTTTCGCTGTGTGGACGTTTGCCCTGGTCGTGCAAAGGCGAGTAACATGGCACCTTTCTTTCATTAAGCAGGTCAGCGGTGTTCAGCTAGCGGCACGCCAGTCTGACCTGAGAATGTCCTTGATGAAGCATGAAGTTACTAGCTTTTTTAATCTCAATTCTTCTGTATACCTTTTTAATTTGATTTTGTTTGGGTTTGGTTTGGTTTGTTTTTTTGTTGCCCAGGCTGGAGTGCAGTGGCGCAATCACAGCTCACTGCAGCCTCAGCTTTTCTTTCTTTTTCTTTCTTTCTTTCTTTCTTTCTTTCTTTCTTTCTTTCTTTCTTCCTTCCTTCCTTCCTTCCTTCCTTCCTTCCTTCCTTTCTTTCCTTCCTTTCTTTCCTTCCTTTCTTTCCTTCCTTTCTTTCTTTCTTTCTTTCTTTCTTTCTTTCTTTCTTTCTTGGGGTAGAGCTGGGGTCTCACTGTGTTGCCCAGGCTGGTGTCAAATTGCTGGGCTCAAATGATCCTCCTGCCTCAGCCTTCTAGAGTGCTGGGATTAGTGGTGTGAGCCACTGCACCTGGCCTCCTTTTTAATTTTGCATGATGAAATGCAGAGTTCACATAAAGCCCTTCTAGCATGCTGGAGTGTGATGACCATCTTAAAGAAAAGCACCCATGCAGGTGTGTGAGTTGTGAGCCAAAATAGCCACTTTTTCCAGGAACTTATAAATTATGAGAATAGTAATATAAAATCCTTTTTACTTGATAGAACAGAAAGCAGACAAACTGTGGTTATTAAGACTTGAATATTTGGCAGATATTTTCTAGAAAATCTGTGAAGTGAGCTTATTAATTCAGGGGAAAACAACTGTGACACGATTTTGGGCCCAGGATAAAATTTGAGCTTTCCAGCAAAATGTGAACTTTGGAGAACTTTTATCTGCCAGTGTTCAAGTATGGCAGCTCCCAGTGCCACAGACTCTTCTGCCGAGAGGGGTGGTGACGTCAGCAAGTGTTTCTTTATGTATACAGTGGAAGATGGCAGAACACATGCAGCGGTGTTCTCAGTGACCAACAAATGATGCTACAAAACAGGCGTGGGCGAAGAGCTGCCCAGAGTGTAAGACACACGCCGGGTGTTGATGTAACTGAAAGGCTCGTCAATATGGTTTCAGATTCCACATTGCAATTAATCTTTAAGGAACTATCACTTGTTGGATTTTAATATAGGTAAAGAAAACCATTGGCAATTTTTTTGAAAAGGCTATTAAAACCTCCCTTTTCCCACCAGACATGTCTGTCTGAGCCTGGGGTGTTTCTTTACTTGTACTTGAACCAAAATAGCATATCACGGCAAATTAAACACACAAGCACATTGGCAGATCTGCGTGTCTTCTGTTAAGTTGAGCATTGAAGATACATGCAAAAATGTAAAACAGGGCCATTTTCTTGCTGGTTTCTTTTTGAAAATAAGATTATTTTCATGAAATGTTATTTAATATGAAATGAACATATTGGTAATTTAAATGAATAAGTAAATATTTTTTAAATTCTCAAATATGGTCAATAACAATGGCTGTAACCCGCATAATCGGAGCTCTTTAGGGTTCTCCATGCTTTCTAAGGCTGTAAATAGGCCTTGACACACAAAAAATGGAAAACCATTGGCCTAGGAAATCCTAGAATGGGCTGGATATGACCCTGACCCTGTTTTTTTGTTTGTTTGTTTGTTTGTTTTGTTTTTGAGACAGTTTTGCTTTGTTGCCAGGCGCCGGGCAGGAGTGTAGTGGGGCGATCTCGGCTCACTGCAACCTCTGCCTCCCGGGTTCAAGCAATTCTCCTGCCTCAGCCTCCTGAGTAGCTGGGACTGCAGGTGCGTGCCACCCTGTTTTTAACCAAGCCTCAAGCCTCTGTGGTGTTTTTCCTCTTTTCTCTAAAAAAAATAAGTTTTAGTAGTCAGCTGAATCATCTCAGCTGGTCTCTGGGATCGTGAGAATCGAGAGCATCCGGTGCCCAGCTAACCCTGAGCCTGCCCCCTGCCTTGGTCGGTTTTTGTGTTTTTCAGATCTTTTCTTTTTAAGCTATCGTCAAGTAATCGGTTAATATGTGAATACAGCCACCTTTACATTTTTTTTCATTGCAAATAAAAATGAAATTCCCTAAGCTTACCCCCAGAGATGGGTCTGCCATCCCCACATCTTAGAGTGACTGTTGCCTGGAGTTTGCTGTGTGTCATTCCAGACCATTTTCTCCCTGCGGGGGGTGTGTGTGTTTGTGTATTTATCCACCTAAATAATATAAGTATGTATTTATTCACAGAGTATGTAGCATTTTTTGTTTCATTTCTTTAAAAAATTGACATAAGAGTAGTTTTAGTAACCTTTTATACGTTTTTAGTATCTTGTTAGCTCTCTCAGTTCATAATACTTCCAGCTAGTGTTACGTCATATCATCCTGTATTATACTATGTATACATACATTGCATAAGTGCTTAAGGTGGTCTGCCACGTTTTTCTGTTAATTTGGCTTAAACTTTCAGGCTAGCTAGCCATCTAGGAGGCCGTGGCGAGTGTAACATGGAGCTGTCACAGACGCTCAGCCCCCACAGCCTTGTGCATAGGTGCTCTAGGCTGGTTTTACAGGTGTCAAAATGACCAGGCCAGAGTGAAACCTCACATTGTCTGATTTTAGAACAGAGGTCACTTATGCTTCACGGAGCTGCTAGAAATGTGGAATTCTGTTTCTCAGTTCTTGGACCCGGTCGTGAGGAGACATTTCCCTTTAGAGAACATCGTTGACACTTTTGAAAGTATTTTACTAGATGCTGAAAACATTGAGGTCTTACTAATTTAGGGACCCCCCCACCACCACCATCACTCCACACATACACACATCGCTTCCTAAATTATTAAATCAAATCATACAGGAATCTGGAGCTATCAGAGCTAAGGTGAAGGCCTAATGGTGTCACTAGTTACCGAGGTTCTTGATTAAGTCACCATACTTTCCTCAATCTCCAAATAAATTACATTAAAAATGCATTTGATTAAATTACTTATTTTCAAGGAAGTTGGAAGAAAGGAGCTGAGATTGGCATTCCAATCTAATACCCCTGAAGACGAGAAACACAGAACGAGAATGAGCACATTTCTTCTCTTATTTTATTCTTAGTTAAGAGACATGCTCTGCCAGGAGAAAACCTAAATGACTGGCCAATGGGTAGAGTTTTTTTAAAGAAGCTAATAAATTCGGATACTTTTTCTTTTTACACAAAGTCACAAATGACATTATGTTGATAAGTGTTTATATTACTCTTAAACATTTAAATTTAAGCCAAAGTTAAATTTATGATTTTGGGAAATGTTTTACTTATCCTTTCTCTCTTCACTGCTTCTTCCCCTTGAGAACCCCATTCTTATTTTCTCATTTATATCCTGATGAGGTTGTCAGGTATTGAAACCGGCCTTTTGAAGACATGTAAACTTTTGTGGGAACTGACTTTCCTCATTCAAATAGTCTAATATCAATGGATATGAACTCTGCATATTTTTACTTTGAAATCTTATGCATCATTTAAATGTTAACTTTCAAAATATTAATCCTGAATTTTCACATTGTTGTGTGTTGGAATTATTATCCAATTAAATGAACATAAATCATACTGCCTACATGAATTAGAAAAAAATCTTTTGGTGGGCTATGTGTGTATATGCACACATATGTTTATGTAAAAACAAATATCAACTTACAAAAACAAGTTCAGTCTTACAGTCTTGTGTAGTGTAACATATGGGCTGAGACATTTGCTTATTTGAGCCTTTTCACCCTTTCTTTGTAAAAAGGAGGAGAGCCTTTAAGTGAAATGTAAACTAAACTTGGAACCCCCCAAATAATTTTAATACTGCTTCACATTTAAATGTTTTAAAAAAATAAAGCAAAGTTTAAGAAGCATGTTCAGTTAAGGGTTCTTTGGCAGCAAACAGGGACTTATCAGCCAAGCTAATAGCCTTAGCTATGGCATCCATAGTAACTAACACATGCTGCCGATGTAAATATTTATGCCAGCGAGCAGTGCTGCAGAACCCAGGCAGAGCAGTTCGGGACAGTGAAATTAAAGCATCAGCCAGCAGTGTTGGATTTCTTTTGTATTATCTGGTATTCCAAGCGTTACCATCATTCATCTCTTCTAGGGTTTTTCAAAATGGTAGTTTAGCCAGAAGAAAAAGAATTCTAGAAGACCAGTTTACTTGGAGCAATTCAGTATCCCCTCCCCCATGGCATAATAGATACCCAAATGAGAATGGAGAGTCTGTTATTGTTTGTCATTAGCGCCCTGGAATCTTTTTAATCTTCAAAGCTCCTTGCAAAAGGCTTCATTAACCGTCGCCCTCTTTCCTATGAGGCAGTAAACAAGTATTATTAGGCCTACTTTTACAGTTGTGGAAACCAAAGCAGAGAGGTTCTCCAACTTGCCTGAGGTCCAAGAAGGGGTTGGTGACAGAGACCAGAGACCGGACCAGCACTTGGGTTTTCTGACTCACAGTTCTGGGCTCACCTCTCTGAGCGTGCATTGCGCCTGCTCTTGCAGGTTTCTTTATCACAGGGATCTATCTAGACGGTGCTTTCTGTGCTCAGCTTTTTACAGTGGTGTAGAGTGCAGTGCAGCTGAAACCAGGTTAGTTGATCTTATGGTATCATCTAGAAAAACAAGAGATGCAGATTCTGGGTCACGAAGGTAAGGCTGTACTTTGAGGGTTTGTGGTTATGGGTGAAATTAACTTATCTGAGCCCTACATCATGTCACCAGGCACAGCAGTGCCCACTTGCTCCCTCACACAGCCCCAGAGCTCCTGCTGAAGAAACAGACTCCAGGACTGACTTTCCACTTGATTTTAGGAGCTTGCACATCCCGAGAGATTCACATTCAAGCATTTTAAACATAGCTGGCAAGAGTATTTTCGTGCTAAACATAAACTTACTATTGGTAAAGATTCTTAATGAGTGATTCTCAGGATTTAGTACAAAATTAGATATATTCTTTTTATTGGTAACGATATAGCACGGAGTTCTTGCGGGATGGGGGAGAGAGGCATTCATCCGGAAACTGGTTCTGTTTTGGTGGAGACATTTGTCTGAAGGGAAGCAGTAGGAAAGCACACACACTGCCTGATATTTACAGTTGAGGTGATGTTTACATTGTAGTGAAAAAACCTTATGAGCACATGTTCCTGATTTTAATAAAGCTCTGCAAAGATTTCCTTCCTCCTTCTGTGCTTTTTATTCTGCCTCTGTACTGTGGTTAATTGAAGTGTTGATAACCCTGGGGCCTTTGTTGTCCCAAACAAGGTCAAAATTAAGACTAAAAAAATGTCTGAGTTCATTTCAAGGGGAAGAACAACATTATACCTAACACAGAAGAAAACAAAATTCAGTTTTGACTTTCTGCCCTATGTCCACCTAACGTTGTATAGCTCTCATTCACAAATATTTAGAAATTGCCTACTCTGCAGTTGGCTCTGTGCTTAGTGCTAAGAACTGGTCGTGTTACAGGTGCCGTGGATGCATGTCTGTGCTGGCTTCAGAAGGAGGGAACAGGCCCTGTGGGTCCCAGCAGGGCCTTCCCGGAGAAGCAATGCTTTAGCTGAAGTTTAATAAACTAATTGGTGGTCCCGGGATGTAGTTGGGAAGGTGGGATAATTCAGCCTGCTGGGGTGTGTGTGTGTTGAGGGTGGTTGTCACACTGTGGTGAGAGAAGTCCTGGAAAAGCGTTGATAGCAAGCAAGTAGCATCCCTTTATGACTGACGAAAGGAGAGCCGCGGGGAGCAGTGAAGTGGAAGGCAAGACATAGCAGCGGTGTCTCACCCCATCTTCATCACTACAAAAGGGGAAGTTGGGCTAAGAATAAATTTGTTTTGGTTCCAGGCTGAAACTTAAGAGATACAGAAGAAACTGAAAGCGATACTTTTGGCGGAGGGATAGGCTAAGAGGGTTTTCATTTGTGTGTGTGTGTGTGTGTGTGTGTGTGTGTGTGTTGCGTGTGTGTGTTGCTTATTCAAAAAATATAA
This sequence comes from Cacajao melanocephalus, assembly GCA_963573385.1. Taxonomy (NCBI): domain Eukaryota; kingdom Metazoa; phylum Chordata; class Mammalia; order Primates; family Pitheciidae; genus Cacajao; species Cacajao melanocephalus. The sequence goes on from CAUYLG010019644.1 coordinate 58,894, forward strand.
AGAAGGCATAGCATTAAAAGTGGGAGGCATGCACTGATTATGGAAGCTGGGCATTGCTCTCTTTCTGCGTCTCAGAAGTTACTACCATTACTTTAGCCACTTAACTGGCTAGAACAGTTTTGAAAGGCCAAGATCATGAGTTTAGATTTGAGACTTGGTCAAAAGGTAACTTTCCTAGTCCTTATCGTAGAGTGCATGCTCCCAGCTTTTGCCCAGCTGTTCGGGGTGCACATGCTCACCCGTGAGGGCCACAGCACAGCCTGCAGGCAGAATGTGCAGCTCAGTAACCACTCGACTCCCAGCCAGGGCCTCACTCCAGCTCCATCATTCGGGTTTCACTAAACTTTCATGTTCACATTTCATTTAGTTGAATGAACCAGTTTTGTTGTATTTCAGATACTCTGATTGCGTGGTCAGTCCTGTTCAGTTTTTGTAGGTGAACGGTAAAGCTGTCAAAACCAGATCTGCTGAAAACCAGAATAGTCAGTGTCGTCTGTGGCAGAGGGGATTGTCAGAAATTTCTGGGGCAGGAAGGGAAATTTAAGAAGGAAGTTGGGGAAGCTAGGGCCTCATGGCTTTGGTTTTTCTGGTGGTCCAGGAGAAGAGGCCTCTGGAGAATTGAGGGGGAACAATAAGCAGGAAGCATGAGGAATGAGGAGGGAACTGACCAAGGATTGGTGAGAGTATGGGGTGGCCCAAAGGGAGTGGTCAGAGTTGGTGATGAAGGCTGTGACAGCAAAGGCTTTATGTTCTCTGAGAACCAAGCCTTTTTCATATATATGTTTTGCAAATATTTTTCCCATACTGTGGGTTGTTTTTTTCACTGTCTTGATGGTATCATTTGCAGCACACGTTTTTAATTTGGAGGAAGACCAGTTTATCTTGATTTGTCTTCTTTCACCTATGCTTATGTTGTTATAGCTATGAAAGCATTGTTGAATCCAGACTTACTCTTACACATTCTTCTAAGAGTTTTTTAATATTAGCTCTCTTACATTTTGGTCTTTGTTACATTTCATGTTAGTTTTTATATAGGTTGTGAGGTAAGGGTCCAACTTCATTTATTTGCATGTGAATATCCAGTTTTCCCAGCACCATTTGTTTAAAAAAAAAAAAAAGTTATTTCCCCTATTGAATGGGTTTGGCACCCTTGTTGAAAATCAGTGGGTCATAAATGGTAGGGTTTATTTCTGGATTCTCTATTCCACTGGTCTGTATGTCTGTCCTTATGTCTGTACCACACTGTCTTGATTACTGTGGCTCTGTTGTAAGCTTTAAAATCAGCAAGTGTGAGCTCTCCAACTTTGTTCTTCTTTTCAAAATTGTTTTGGTATTTTGGGCCCCTTTTGGTATATTGGGTCCATTTTATTCAATGGTATAATGATATACGCATTTCCATGTGAATTTTAGAATCATCTTAGCAGTGCTCCTTGTCTCTTTCTCCTAATTCTGTAGCCTTTCTTGGGTTGAAATCAGTTAAATTAGGACAGTGCTCCCCACAATGTCCCCAGTAGCTGCTCTGACTGTGAGCAGAGAACCTGTAGGACATCTTGGGTACTTAGTCTGAAATGGTCCACGAAGAACCCCCAAAATGTTTAAGTTTCTGAAATTTCTGGTTTTGTTGTAAAAAGCTCTTTGAATTTAGTATTCTGTTTCATGACTATTATAGTTAAGTGTAAAAATGTTTAACTTTTTTTTTTTTTTTTGAGATGGAGTCTTGCTGTATCACCTAACTAGAGTGCAGTGGACCATTCTCGACTCACTGCAACCTCCGCCTCCAAGGTTCAAGTGATTCTTGTGTCTCACTTCCCGAGTAGCTGGGATTACAGGCGTGTGCCAACACACCCAGCTAATTTTTTTATTTTTAGTAGAGACAGGGTTTCACCATGTTGGCCAGGCTAGTCTCGAACTCTTGACCTGAAGTGATCTTCCAGCCTTGGCCCTACAAAGTGCTGGGATTACAGGCATTAGCTACCGCGCCTTGCCTTGTTTAACATTTTGACTGCGTGGAAAACTGACATTCTAGGATGTATATTGTGTTTATCCTCTGGCTTTATGCACCCTCCAGAATGCATACTCCAGCATAAAAGACCAAGTTAGGGAGAAACCTGCCTGTTGGAGTTCTTGAAAAGTTATTTCCTTAACTGTCTGCCCTCTCGCCTCGCCAGACCACAGCCTGCCGAGCAGAACTAAAGGGCAGAGACAACACTGATCTGCTGCTGTCTTCACTGGGCAAGACGGCCTCACCTGACTCACAGCTGTTGCTTTCTCTCACAAAGCTGCTGATTCTTAAAATAGATTTGGGTCTTGTCAATCTTGGCCGTCAGAAAGATTGAACTTTTACAGGATGAAACCATTTTTTCCCTAAATTATCTTGTTTTGGGAAATAAGTTCTTGGCCATAAGTACAGGCTCAGGTGTGCTAAGCAGAGCACCCCAGACACCTGTGCTGCTCTGTGACAGGACTTACCTATCAAAGGTGAAGATTAGAGTGATATCATGTGAGTTTTCCATTAAGCTAAATTTATTCAATGTACAGGATTATCTTTCATTCTGAAATTGTCTTGTTCCCCATAACCTCATATTGGAAATGAGAGATTGTCTTTTTTGGTATTAAAATGTCTTTTCTGTTAGGATCTTTTTTCACTGATCTTATTTGTATGTCAGGATGATAACCCAATGTCAGTCCTCAGAATTCTTTGTGAAATGTTTCTAGTCTGTGAAATCCTAATTCCAGAATTTCAGTTTAGACCACAAATCCCAGATTTTTACCTTGTTTACATTTGTAGTTACCACATAATATTTCAAATGATTGATGTAATCTGAAAGCCCATTTTTTTATTCCTTTCATATGAAATGTCCAGAATAAGGCAAATCCATAGAGACAGAAAGCAGATTAGAGGTTGCCAAGGGCTGTGGGGAGGGAGGAATGGGGAGTCATTACTTACAGAGCACAGGGAATTCTTCTGGGGTAATGAAAAAGTTTTGAAAGTAGACAGAGGGGCAATTGCACAACATTGTAAGTGCACTACATACCCCTGAAGTATGCTTAAAATGGTTCATTGTATGTTATGTGAATTTTCAATTTTTTTGAAAAACCCATTTTATTCAGTGGTATGATATATAAAAGACTGGAAGGTGTAGGGGGAGTGTTGTATTCAGGTGATATACATCAAGGCAAGCACACTCTGTATGCTTGTACACACACACAACTACATATACACAAAGAATATACCTGTTATTTCTGTTTCTAAGTATGACCATTAGAAGCTGATTAGGTAATTAAGCTTTCTGCTTTGGGACAGGCAGAAAAATTTAACACTTAACTGAAATTCAAAGATACTCTTTTGTTTTTTCGACAGGGTCTCACTCTGCCTCCCAGGCTGGAATGCAGTGATGCAATGTCGGCTCACTGCAACCGCCACCTCCTGGGTTCAAGCGATTCTCTTGCCTCAGCCTCCTGAGTAGCTGAGACTACAGGCTAATTTTTTGTATTTTTAGAAGGGATGGGGCTTCACAGTGCTGGCCAGGCTGTTCTAGAATTCCTGGCCTCACATGATCCACCTGCCTCATCTTCTCAAAGTGCCGGGAGTACAGGCATGAGCCACGGTGCCCAGCCTCAAAAGATACTCTTTTTTTTTCTTTTGATAGGGAGTTTCGATCATTGTTGAGTGATCTCAGCTCGCCGCAACCTCCGCCTCCCGGATTCAAGCGATTCTCCTGCCTCAGCCTCCTGAGTAGCTGGGATTACAGGCATGCATCACCGTGCCCAGCTAATTTTGTATTTTTAGTTGAGACAGAGTTTCTCCATGTTGGTCAAGCTGGTCTTGAACTCCTGACCTCAGATGATCCGCCTGCCTTGGCTTCTCAAAGTGCTGGGATTACGAACATGAGCCACAACATCCAGTCTTAAAAGATATTCTTTGTCTTACCTCAGAAACTATGTTTTTCAGCCTTTCACATCGGAAAGTTGAAGTTGTGCAAATATCTTCAGTATAAATCTGAATCGTGTTTTTCTCTTACTGCTGAGTCTGGTTGATGTGTTCCTGGTATTTAGTGGAACTCTGGCCAACACAGGCCAAAGGTAGTCAGTGGAGTTCTATCTGTAAACCTTGAAATAAGAGCATGGGACTTGCCTTCCCCTTCTCCATTCCTCCAAGAAAGAGAAAGGAAAGGAGGAAAAAAGAAAAACACCGTGTATTATTTTTAAGTTTGCGAGAATCCTTATTATGAGTTCTCAGTACAACATTTTTAACACTTTTCTCTCCCTCGTGCTTCCTCCTTCCATCTCCAAATACCATTCATTTCCTGATTTCATTGATAGCTCTTACTAGGCAAGAAAGCCAAGCAGAAGGAAACCTACATCAGGGAAGTGCTGGGCTAGGGGGTCTCACCTGGACTTGGGGTTCTGGGCAGCCTAAACAGAGGTTTCTTAATTTCCTGAAGTCATTGAGCTTATTGCCTTAACTTCAGTGAAAATCCTGACTGTGCTTTACTTTTAACTGAGCATCAGACCTCTTATAATATTCTGTAAGGTTGGATATTTTTTTGAGGAAGATGATTTTTCCTCTTAACCTTGCCTCTGTGTTTGTGGGTATGTTTTGTCAGTTTTTGGACAATTTTCCATGCACGGATCCTGATCATGGTGGGAGCAGGCACCATGAGGTGCCCCCGATCAGGCAGCGGGAGGTGCCCCCGATCAGACAGTGTAAGGTCCTCCTGATCAGACATCCAGCTCCACATTGGTGGCCTTCCTGCCCCCAGGTCATCCTTACGTGGTACCTTCAGATTGAGTGTCTTCAAAGGTGCTGCTTAGCCTTACCTTGGTTGTTCTGTTGCGGGTCGCATTTTTCTTTTCTGCAGTATTGAAATGTTACTCCTAGGGACCGAACACTGGTTTTAGTGTCCATAGTGGCCAAAAAAAAAAAAAGTTTTCAAAAATTGTTTCTGTTTGGTTCTCTGTGACCCAAGTTGTTGTTTAGCTTTCTTGCCTTGTAAGAGCCAGAAACGAGATCAGGACATGAATGGTATTTTCTGAACCCTCAGAGTGTGTGAAATACCATTTTCATAAAGAAAAGCATCTATATTCAAGGTAGATCTTACTTAAATAGCTTTATGCCTCGAAGGAAAACAGAAATATAATTCCTAGAAATGCCAAATTGTTCTTCCGTTCATGTTTTAAGACTGAAGTATGTTCTAATCCATTGGAGAGTGAGAATTTCCAAGTTCATTAATTTGGGTTCCTGTTACCAACTCATATTTTACAGCCCATGTAAAGTTTTATTTCAGTGAAGCCTTTTGATATCACAAGTAGAACTTGGGAACTCTATACTGCTGTCTCCAGACAAGACACAGGGTTTCACTTACGTGAACAAAGGATGATCCATTCAGAACTGTAAACAAATGCTACATTGTGCCCTTGGTAGTTGTGACCCGATTCAGTCCTGCTGTGAGGCTGACGATAGCCAAGTGTTGGCCCAAATCAGCATAAATCAGAGCAACAGCAAATTCACCCAAGGCAGGGCGCCGGATTGGACGTGCTTTGGACAGCAGGTCCACAGCCTGCACCTGAATGAATCCTGAAGCCGGCTTCTGTCTCTGCTCTAAGCACTTATCCTGAAGTGTATCTGGACCATTTTAAGTACCATTCCAGCAGTGGTACTTAGTTACAGTTAATATAAATGTGTCATTCTACTAAAAGAAACCTGCAGCTTGGGTTGCAAAGATACTTGAGTATAAAGATGTAAATAGAAAATTCAGTTTCATCCAGCAAGGAATACAGAGAAGCAGCAAGAGAGGCTGCCTGCTCTCAGGGAGCTTGCAGTCTAAGAGAACATAATATGTATGATTTAAAGTAAAATGGAAGTATCGCTAAGGGGGTGAGAGGATGCAAAGATTGCCTTCGGTTAGAGTGATAAGTAAGTTGCCATCATGGCAGCATTTGCAGGTATTGTAAGTTTCTTCATTCAGCAAACATTTCCAAGCACTTTTGTGTCTAATCCTGTCATAGCTGGTGGAAAATTATACACTAACAACCTACGTGCAATGACAACATCATGTGGCATGTGCAGGGCTGGCAGCTATGCAGGAACATTAATAGAGCCCAGTGGAAGGGCACCTCACTCCGCACTTGGGGAGAAAAGAGAGGTGTTGAGTTTTGGTTTTTTATTTTTGCTGGTTTTACCATAAATGAAATCTGATCCTTCTTAATATGTTATCTGTGATATGTTGGCATAGATATCTTAATGTGTAAAACATGCTTATATTTATATATGACATTATGTTTATTTTTGGCTACATCCAGAAAAGAATTTGATAAGGCTTAAACTATTAAAACATATGCAACAGTATATTAGAGGAAACCAAATAACTAGAAGCCAGTTAGGGGGAACCAGTTCAGCTTTTGAATGGAGCTATTCAACAGTTTCAGAAAATTTTTTACACTACGAATGGGTCAATGGGCATAGCATCTTTTTAAGCTTCTTTCTAGTGTGTGGTACTAAAACCATTGCAGATGCATAAAGGAAGATGCCTATCATCCTGTTTGAGTTGTAAGATGGGACACAACTCCTTATCATAGTAAATTCCTTACATAAGTAAAAGAATTACAATTGACCCCTGAACGTCACAAGTTTAAACTGCACAGGTCCACTTATATGTGGATTTTTTTCAACCAAATGCAGATTGCAAATGCACAAGATTCGAGGCCAACTTTTCATACGCACGGGTTCTGCAGGCTGACTATGGGACTTGAATATGCATGGATTTGGGTAAGCGTGGTGGTCCTAGAACCAATCCCCCACATGGACGGCTGTAGTCTGTTACTTACATTGGCTTTAAAGTTGAGTTTAACTTGTCCAAAGACATTCTTATTTAAGTAGCAATATTATGATGCAGATTTGAAGGCAAAACTTAAAAGAATCAATGGATATCCTGGAATCCGTGGAAAGATTCTAATCCTGTGCTTCTAAATAGTATTGCATGTATAGCACCAAAGACTAGCAGGGGATTAGCAAAGGCTGAGAGCAATTGGTCTGTCTGTCCTCATAATGAAAGAAACGGAGCAGAACAGAGGTGAAATGATTTTCTGGCCCCTCATTCAGGATAATCATTGGAGATTTGTTGAGCAATAATAGTAAACATAGAAATCTACAACTTAGGCCAAATAGAGGACTTCTTGTTATTTTCTTCCTTTATACTGTGTGATAGCCCAGGATTCTCCAAGTGTGGTGAGTGCACAACACTGCTTATGGCAGTTGTTTTAAGTGATTCAGAGTTGAATATTATTTTACTTTAATAATTATATATTGATGAATGTGAAAATATATAATTAGCACATCAAATCCATGGTTTCTTGGGTTATTATTGCTTAGGACACGGCTTAGTAAAACGTGTATCCATAAAACAAAGTACCAAGTAAATAACAGCGTGACTGTACACAGATGAGTGAAGATCTTGAAGGTGTCCATGCAAGACTGAAGTATGGGAAACCCCACGGTGGGCAACTTTGGGTTCCACCTGAGGACTCTGTTCCGAAGACACCTTCCTATCTCTTTCTTGGTTTATAAGCAGTGGAGACGCACCTGGGCTTGCACAAATGAAGACAAGTGTTTTAAGACAGTCACGGAGGGACTTTACACAGAGGAGCCGGGGGAACTGGACTGTGGAGCCAGAAGGGTCCAGACTCCAGCAGCGTGAGTGACCCCTCTGTGTCCTCGTCCACGCCACCATGCCCAGTCTCCGTGTGTCATGCCCCTTCTTTCCCGCACTTGACCATGTAATTTCTCCGCATACTTTTTTGCTTTTGCTCAGTGACATCATACGGTTAGCAGTTGGGGAACGTCAAGCAAGTATTAAACTGTTGAGTAACTGTTCTTCATTTGTGAAATGGGAATGATAGTTTTTCTCTCACAGGACGGCTGTGGATAGTCAGGGAGGTTGGGGTGTGAACACTTGGCACGGCATCTGAAACGTGCTGGAATCAATTGTGTCCACACTGGCACTGATTAAATCTGCCTGATTCTTCCCATGTCTCCATATTCCAATTCCATCTAGTGAAAAGTTATCGGTCGCTTCAGTTTTCAGGAGAAAAACTTTGACTTGGCCAAAACGTTTCCCTTGATCAAGTTGTTTACTCTTGCTCCAAACTGCCCTGGAGTGTGGTCCAGGCATGGAAAAACATGGGAGCCCAAGTGCGCCCCTCGGCCAGCCGTGGCCAGAGGCCCCGGATGCTGCTGTTCACATGGCCGGTGTCAGGGTTTCCGTTTGAGGTGGAGCTTCCCAGCCATTCTGGTAATGAGGAATCTTGTGTTGGCCAGCTATCTGATTGGTCAGATGTTTGAAGATGATAGGGTTATCAAAGATTCCTAGACTCTCTACATTTGGCAGAAGTTGTTTGAACAGTTACCTAAAATGATTGATTTGATGTATGGTTTGATCATTCTTCAGAAACCACCACCTTGGGTGAACCATTGTTCTTAATTTTGCCTTCATTTTTGGCTCTCATCATCTGGCCCCAATGACAGGCCCCCTTGTGGTTTGGTAAAGGATGCATTTTGCTGGGTTCCGTTTTGAGAGGACACAGTTTGAGGGTGCACAGACCTGAGCTTTTGTAGTCAGTTTGCTGTTCCGGAACTCTTTTCTCAAGGCATTACAGTAAGACCCAGGTGACCTGAAATTCCCTAACATGACTAAGGGTTTTCACTTCCTACCTTTATTGAATCAAAGAGGTATTTTGGTTGTCACCCAGGCTTTAGTACAGTGGTGTGATCTCAGCTCACTGCGGCTTCCACCTCCCAGGTTCAAGTGATTCCACAGCCTCCATGTAGCTAGGATTACAGGCACCCACCACCACGCTTGCCTAATTTTGGTATTTTTGTAGAGACAGGGTTTCACCATGTTGGTCACGCTGTTCTCAAACTCCTGACTTCAAGTGATCCACCCGCCTCGGCCTCCCAAAGTGCTGGGATTACAAGCGTGAGTCACCACACCCAGCCTGAATCGAAGTTTTAACATTGTCTCTTCCTCTGGGTGGCAAACGTGATCCAGTCAGGACAGAGTATATCCCGTGTGAAGAGTCACCCTGAGGATTTGAGCAGGAGGTGGAACTCCAGACCCTCAGAACTGATGGGACCTTGACCCGGTCGGGCTCTCCTGTCTGCACACGCAGGCCAGTAAGGTGCTGAGGTCGCAGCAGTGACAGCAGCACTGAGGGCCAGCTTCAGGAGGACGCTCTTCAAGCCAAACAAAAAGTCTTCTCAAAAAAAATGGAGCTAAAGATGGTCCTTTGATGTGGCGTCTGAGTGCGGCTGCTGAAGTATCTCACAGGCCACCAGAAAGTTAATCTGAGGAGGCATTTTCCTCTTCCGATTAGGCGGCTGTTCCAGCAGAAATGGCTCAAGGAGAGCTTTTCCTCCCGGACTCAGTATCTGCTAGGTGAAACTTCACTGGCGCATTACCAGCCCTGGCGTCCAAATCTCTTTAAATTATGAGGTCATAGAATGCATGCTTAAAGCCCCAGGCCTGTCACGTTGCTCATGGACATTCATACTGAGGATTTATTAAGATATTAATTTGGTTATCAGGAGTCTGGATGGGGATGAGAGGAGTGAATCTTTATTACATGCTGGGAAAATCAGAATCAGCCTCTGATTGACTACCACTACTCTTTCCTCTCCCAAGATGACTTTGCCAAAAAGCTGTGAGAAAAAGTCCTCAGATCTCAAAAATTCACTTGGTTATACCAGCTCGCTGGTGAGCCTGTGACTACAGAGCTTCGGGAAGGTTGGAAGGTCTGGCTAGACTTCTGCTTTGCTCCCGCTGCTTGGCAGGCCCCAGCCTACTTGCCAGGGGCTTGGAGAAGTGTTTTGTTGTTTTGTTTACTTTTTAGGAGTGTATTCAAAGCACGTTCACAGTAAGAAAAAAAGATACAGCCTTTGTCTTTAGGGACAGGGAGTCTCTGATTCCAGCACAGCTGACTGCCCAGCAACCCCAGAACTGGAAGGCTGGGCCCCAGGCTGCTCCTCACGGTCGGGGGAGCATGGGCTGCTCAGCGGGGGCCAGCTAAGGAAGCAAAGCCAGGGTGCTGTCCTGTGGCTGGGGAGTGGGCTCAATTGGGATAAGTGAAGCCCAGGGTGGGGCATTGGCACGGAGCTGGGAGATGAATTACAGCAAGGAACTGGCATGGCCTAAACTGCACAGTGACTTCTGCCCGGGAACACGGTTTACAGTAAGCTGAGTGGTCAGGAGAGCTCAGGAGAGGGGAGTGTTGATGATTCAGGTGTTTGGTTGGTGATCATGTTATCAAGACAGACTTGCAGTTAAGGTCGTGTCCCAGACGTTTGTTCAGAGGGCTCCTTCCCACTTCCCACCTTCTCATCTGTAATACCGGCTAATGGGAAACCTGGCCCATGTCAGATTTGTGTTAGGAACCATTGATTTCTATTCACAGGCTTTTCCCATTGAGGAATTTAAAGATCTTAGAAGTAATGTTTTTGTTAAGGCATCAGAGGTCTCCCAGGGGACAGACACAGTCTCCATCTTGACCAGGAATGGTGAGACCACCCTTCTCCCTTTATGGGACAAGTAGCATGTGTGGGACCACCCACTCACACAGCTGTCCCCTCACGGGGTGCCTCTTGTTCTTGCAGGTCACCAGGTGCTCTGAGCTGCCCTGCCTGGGCTCGGGCATCAACGCTGTCCCATCTGAGCTGTCGCCTTGACCTTTCTGTAGGCCTCTGTCCTTGTCTGTGTAATGGGATGATGGGAGCCCCTCTGTGCTTTCAACTTAAGAGGATTCGTGGGCTAAGAAAAGTTATGGTAATACCAGCATGTAGAAAATACCCAGTAATGACGAACTATTCCTGAAAAGAATTAAAAGTGAAAATAGTAGGAAAAATTAACAAAATAAAATACAATGGGAAATTAAATTTTTTTAATGATTCAAGGAAATTTCTCAATCCACAAGCAATAAATAAGAAACTTCGATTTCCTAGCAGCTGAAAGATGTTTTTGCAGTTGAGGCTATGAAGCTGGGCAGGGTTTCAGCTGAGCTGAGGCTGGACGTCCCTGACCTTCAGCTGTGGCTGCCTAGGGAGAGGCAGGAAAAGCAAACCCATGCTCAGGCTGGACCGCAGCAGCACCCAAAGCGTGGCCAGAGCCGCCAGCCTTTGCTCCCCTGCCCTCCTTTCTCTACTCCCGACCTGCCAACCTTAGCCTAAAATCAGAGCTACTAGAATCACACACACTGTCGTAGCTGGTTTTTTATTGTAAATGAGTCATTCTGTTATTTTGGAAACTTACGTCTCATGCCAGGATCTGCAGATAGTTTTCAAAAAACTGTTTAGACAAAATAAATTTATTTAAATATAATATCTGTAAATGCCTGGGGTGATGCATGCATTTTTCTAGGCTAGCAAAGCTTAACAATTATTTCTGTAATTTCAGTTACATTTACCTTTATATATGCGTTACTCTAAATAACAGGCAAACATGAATTTTCTAAGTTTGGCTTTAAATCCTAAGAAGTGATAGGTAATAATAAAAGAGTATTAAAAAGAAATAGAGAGTAAAGATGTATGTCGGGCAGATGCAGAAGAAGAGCAGGGGTCATGACGTTCGTGCTGGGCAGAGCTGCGTTGTGAAGACAACAGTGATCAGTGACACAGGATTACTCATCACGCTGCAGCACAGTCCGTAGGATGATGTGACTGCCATGAATTTGTGTGGCCTGAAAGCTAAACACTGAAACATGTAGAGCAAGAACTGTAGGGAATTAATGACAAAGTTGGTGAGTGTAGTGCTGGTGGGAGATGCACCTGGACTGCTTGGCCTTGCACAGGTCATGGAGTAGACATAAGCTGCTATTACTGTGAGCCAGGAGGGACTTTCAGGTTCAGTGGCTGGAAAACAAATGTTCATGCAGAGAAAACCAATGTGATTTCCACAAATTTGAAATAATTAGAAACCTTATTCTCACATTATAATGCAATAAAAATAGAAATAAACACACAGGTGGAAACCAGGCATCCCTGGGAGTCCCTTCATCACTCAAGCAAAACTTCCATGGAGGCAAGGACCATAGGTTTTGTTGAAAGCTTAATCTTTGACCTCTAGAATACTAGCCCTAAGTAGACTCTGAACAAATAATGTTAAATGAGTAAGAGCTAATAATCATCATAACTATGCTGAAAGCACTATTCTGAGCATGGTGCATTTACTGTCTCACTCAGTCCTCACAGTCCTCGTTTGAGGGAGGCGCTTTCCTCACCCCCATTCCACAGATGGGGGAATGGAAAGCATGGGCTCCATAAATGGCCCCAGAATTGACAGCTGGCAAGTAGGAGACTGAGATTCAGGCTGGGCTGTCAGACTTGGCTGTGGTCTCATGTACAGAACCACCATGGCCTCCAAATGAATGAAAAAATGAGATAAGATAATGGCTTACAGAGTTAATTTGTAAAGATTGTTATTAAATAAGAATGAAACGAAATGATTTAAACACTGAAGAGGTAAATAAGAACCAAAGTAAATTGAAGAATTACTGTGTTCTTTAAAGACAAAAGCAGAAATGAATCAACTAAGGAAAGGAGAGAATGAAACCCAGGAGCTGGTTTTGGAAGGGGGCAGACGGTGGGTGAAGCAGGGAAAGTGAGATAAGTAGATAGACCTGGAACGAGTGTGGTGGAAGAAAGGAGATGACCATAGTGTGTAGCAAGTAGTAACTGTCGAAGGAAGGTAAATACAAGCACCTCATAAATCTGAAGATGGCATTTGGTAAAACTTAGTTTCCATTCCTGATTTGTAGTTTGTTTGCTTATTTGTTAACTTTTTGAAATAATTTCAAAAGTACGGTAAAGCTGCAAGAATGATACAAAGAATTTCGTCAAAACTTCACCTATTTGTCAACATTTGGCCACATTTGCTGCACGTGTCTCTCATATACTCTATATTTTGTAATGCGCAGGGGGTCTTACCAGCCCCTCCTTTACCTTCAGGGCCCTGGACTCACCTCTTGTCCCCCTCACCCCCGGAGGCTGTGAAAAGCAAAGCACTGGGTCTCCCAGGCTCATGAGCCAGAAAGGAGGAGCCCCGGGGAAGGAGGAGGCAGCCCCTGGCACACAGCCCATCCCTTGGGATTTGTGTTGTCCTTTCTTCTTGGTTATTTAAATCTTCACCATTTGGGCCAGGTGTGGTGGCTCACGCCTGTAATCCCAACACTCTGGGCGGCCAAGGCGGGTGGATCACTTGAGGTCAGGAGTTTGAGACCAGCCTGGCCAACATGGTAAAACCCTGTATCTACTAAAAATACAAAAATTAGCCGGGTGTGATGGCACATGCCTGTAATTCCAGCTACTCAGGAGGCTGAGGCAGGAGAATTGCTTAACCCTGTGAGGCAGGGGTTGCAGTGAGCCAAAATTGTGCCACTACACTCCAGCCTGGCAACAGAGCAAGAGTCTGTCTCAAATTAAAAAAAAAAAAAAAAGATGGGGCACGGTGGCTCACACCTGTAATCCCAACACTTTGGGAGGCTGAGGCGGGTGGATCATCTGAGGCCAGGAGTTCCAGACCAGCCTGTCTAACATGGTGAAACCCCATCTCTACTAAAAATACAGAATTACCTGGGCATGGTGGCACATGACTGTAATCCCAGCTACTTAGGCAGCTGAGGCAGGAGAATCACTTGAACTCGGGAGGTGGAGGTTGTAGTGAGCCAAGATCACGCCATTGCCCTCCAGCCTGGGCAACGAGGGAGAAACTCCATCTCAAAAAAAAAAAATCTTCACTATTTTACAAGTTTGCTGATACCTCTAAATCAGATGTTTTTATATTTTCTCAAGCCTTTCTTCTTGCCCAGTGTGCATGTTGGCTGTGTCCTATCTGGCCATTACCAAAGCAGAGTCCCTGATAATACGGAACACTTCTTTCCAGGGCCGGGCACGGTGGGTCACGCCTGTAATCCCAGCACTTTGGGAGGCCGAGGTGGGTGGATTGCCTGAGCTCAGGAGTTCAGGACCAGCCTGGCCAACATGGTGAAACCCCATCTCTACTAAAAAAATACAAATAATTAGCTGGGCATGATGGGGGCACCTGTAATCCCAGTTACTCGGGAGGTTGTGGCAGGGGAATCACTTGAACCCGGGAGGCAGACATTGCAGTGAGCCGCGATCACTCCACTGCACCACTTCAGCCTGGACAACAGAGCGAGACTCTGTCTCAAAAAAAAAAAAAAAAAAACTTCCAGTCCTCTTCTTGCCCATCTGTGCCCCTATTCCACGGGCACCTGTGAACACCCTGACCTGAGCCCATGAGGCTTCACCAGTGCATTCCCGGTTGCTTTCCTGCCTGCCCTCCGGCCCCATGATCCTACGTCCTGGAAAGTGTAAACTCTTTACAAAATTCACTGTCTTTTTAGTGCAGTTTTAGAAGAGAGTCGACTCAGATAAATGTATTCCATCCTCCATCTGTAATCATAAAGTATTACTTGTGATGTAATATTTTTTAAGGAACACTGTGAGAAGCCTGATTGGATTGATTGAATTGTAGCACACATGTCAAGTGAAATTTCTAACAGTTGACACTGATGTTTGTTGGCGTATGAGACATCCTGGACTCGGGGGTGTGGGTAGAGAACAGGGGAGCCCGTGAAGCTTGGCTTTCTGTGGTTCATTCATCTGCACACACCGGAGGCGCCAGCAGTGTTATCTCTGGGTTGGCCTTTCCTGTGTAGTTTGGATTTTTTTTTTCTATTTTATAGTGAGCATGTATTATTTTTCTGAAAAAAAAGTTGTTCAAAAATAAGTTACACATGTTTACATATCACATCAACCATCAAATACTAAGTTGTTTCGTGTAAAGACCAGCGGTCACCTGTACACAGAGCGAAGATTTCATTTATAGGAGCAAGCCCTGGGTTTCTTCATGGTCCTTCTTGTAGTGTCCACCTGGTACGTTATTTTCCTAGATTCAAAAGCATATATATCACATTATTCTCTTCTCTATTCCTCTTTAGAGACGCTGTTGTATTTTCATTTTTTCCCCTCTCTGGGATTTGCTGCTGGCACTCAAGTTCCTGAAAGAAGCATTCTGTCATACTCTCAGAAGAGCCAGAAAAAAAACCTCATTTTTCAAATGTGGAAACTGAGGCCCAAAAAGGTCAACAGCTGATCGCAGCTGGTTAATAGCAGCGTCTCCTGCCTTTTTACTCTGCTTGCTGCTTTCTGGTTTTCATCTTCTTACCTATGTGAGCTTCCAGCACCACCTGCTACCCCCACACCCCCCAAAAAAAAAAACAGAAAAAAAAAAGCTCCACTCCACCGGTCTTTTATAAACCTATCAAACTTTAAGGGTATTTTTCCATTCAAATCTAGTTACAATTTGATAATACTAAGATCATTGTGAACTCACCAAACAGACTGGCTCACCCATGACCTAGAGGGTACGTCTCTAATAACTGGATTTGGGGTTCCTTCAGCCCCTTTCCACCAACACTGAGGTGGTGCCTGTTGCAGTGCCCTGTTGCAGGATCAAGAACAGCGAAGCAGGGCTGCTGCTGCTTCTCAGGGCATCTGCATAATTGTGTTATGTGCAACCAGACGTTGTCAAATGGAGGTTCTGCCTTTCATTTGGTACAAATTTAAATGCCAAGTGCTGTGCGTTAGAGGCCTGCTTGGAAATGGCTGGAGAGGATGAAAATGTCGCTTCCGTTGGTTGCTTCCGTTACCATCCGGAGAGTAACACAATTGAGTTATAGATGCTGGTGAGTCACTTGATACGTGATTAACAAAAAATAAAAACAAGTAACATTTATTGAGGACACGCTATATTTCAGGGATTTTTCTAAGACACCGTCCACCTCTTAATTCACGTCAACCCCAGTAGAGACAATTATTCCCGTTTTCCAGTTGAGAAAACTGAGGCCCAAAGAGACTGTTTTCTGCCCAGCGTCAGTAAGGTAGTAAGAGGTGGAGTTGTGATTCCAACCCAGAGATTTCAGCTTTCTGTCCAGATTCCCAACACCTTTGTTTTACTGCTGCTTCCTGTCTTTGAGGCTTTGCAGATAGTTGCTAAGTAAAGGATTGAAAATTAGAAATGAAGGGGGCAGCTGTACCTAATAGTGGCCTCAGAGTGCCACACCGTGAGGGTTAAGTTTTTAGTTTATAAAACTTGGACCATAAAGAACAAGTCTTAGGAGGTACTGTGTAAGAAAAGAAGAACGTAGAGGACTGCCTGTGGAGGCTTCCCCAAATGCCTCCACCTCTCAGATCACCAGACAGACCTGCAGCTCACATGGTTTGAACTTCCTCATTGAAAGACATGGGGCTGGCTCATTCCAAGTCCAGACACTTTCACTCAGGTGTCTCTGGGTGCCTGGCTCCCTGCTGAGTGGTTGGTCCTCACCTGAGGAGGTGGGGCAAGGGAAGGGGTTGCCCACAGTTACTGTGGTGTCTTTTTGAAATGAACCTTCCAGTCGCAGACACAAAGAGCCGTAGAGAGTAAGGCGGAGGATTGCCCATGCTTCCGGGAGGCAGGAGAGGGAAACACCTATCAAAGGGGACCCTTGGAGGCCAACTGGAGCAGTGGGGCCAGGTCAGGGAGCAGGGCTCCAGGACCAGGTGGATAGCCAGGACACTGGAGTCATTCAGTCCCTCACAGGCCACCCAGGCTTCGTCTGGAGCACTGCCTCCTTCAGAGGCCCCTGAGCTCTCAGCTCCTCGTGGAGCTTCTTGGCACCTGATTTCTAGTGCCTCCTCTTCCGGCTCCTGCAGAGAGTCCAGCTCTTCTTCCCAGGCACAGGGACTGCTCTCGGAGGCCCCGGGGAGCCCTCATTGTACCTGCCAGTTCCCCCGACCAAACCCTGCTGCATCAAGAAAACAGAAATCTAGTGGCAGTGCAGACGTATGGGTAGAAAAGGGTCCACCGTCTTTCAGCACTTATGCAAACGTTAGAATGTTCCTCATTCCAGTGAATGATAAAAATATCAAATCTTTAGGTGACATAGTCTTCGACAAGGGAAGAATGAACCTTTTAGCTGGTAAACCTCTTGAATAACCTGCCAACTGTATTACATTCATGTTCCTAGGGGGATGTGATATGATGGGCCTTTGAGAATGTGGTCAGAAGCCAAGGTTTCCAGGTGCAGCCTGCCCCGTCGAGTCCCCCTTGAAACAGGAGGAGAGGGCAGGAGCGCCCATGGGCCTCAGTGGCTACTTTGCTTGTTGGTTTGCTTTCCTGGCTGGTGATCGGCCACTGGAGCATCCGGAGGAAAGGGGAGTGAGCAGTAAACTGGGGTTCGGCCCTGGTTGGGGTGCTCTGCGGGCACTCATCAGTGTCCCCACCCAGGTGTGCTGGTGAC
This sequence comes from Cacajao melanocephalus, assembly GCA_963573385.1. Lineage (NCBI taxonomy): Eukaryota > Metazoa > Chordata > Mammalia > Primates > Pitheciidae > Cacajao > Cacajao melanocephalus. The sequence goes on from CAUYLG010019644.1 coordinate 76,246, forward strand.
AGGCATGAGGGTATTATATTGGGGAGCTGTGTGTCACTGATGATGGCCATCCAAGGGGTGCCTGCTTATCTTCTATCCCAGAATCATCCTCCAGGTCATGGGTCTGTGTCCAGCCCTCCCCAGGTGGGGTCAGTGGCCTGAGAGCAGCGTGCTGTGGTGCCTGCTCACACCTGGCACAGGTAGACTGGCCTCAGCTCGGGAGGGCATGGATGGGAGTGATGTATCTTTTTTTTTTAACTTTATTAAAATACTGAGTTTTATTCTTCATGTATTTCTTATCTCCCCACCATCTCCATGTCTGATCACTACTACTATGTTCTATCGTAACATTCCATACGTATTTGAAACCAGCAGAGAGTGGAGTTCCATCTTTAATAAGTAAACAGGCATTTTGGGCTGGGCGCAGTGGGTCATACTTGTAATCCCAGCACTTTGGTAGGCAAGGGTGGAAAGATAGATTGAGCCCAGGAGTTCAAGACCAACCTGGGCAACATAGCAAGACTCTGTCTTCTACAAAAAATATAAAAAGTAGCCAGGAGTGGTGTCGTGTGCCCGTGGTTCTAGCCAATTGCGAGGCTGCGGTGAGAAGATCGCTTGAGCCCAGGAAGTTGAGGCTACAGTGTGCTGTGAACACCACTGCACTCCCGCCTGGGTGACAGAGCAAGACCCTGTCTAAAATAAATGGGCATTTTGGACAACATATTCTTGACAGTGGAACCTGGACAGCATTTATCAAGCATAGTAGGGACAGTTCTCATTCTGCGTTTTAAAAAGGACTGCCAGATATCAACTGTTAGAGAAATGAAATAAGATGGAGAATTTTTAACTGTTTATTTTCTTAGAGACTTCCTGCCCTGCCAGAGGTCTTGAACAGCCCCCTGGTCAGTCATCCAGAAGCCATTCACTAATGGATTAACTTTGCTTCCACTTTGGAAAGAGAACCACCTTTTGCTATACTTGGTTGCATTTTTGCTTTAATGTCTTCTACAAAACTAGATTCTTCTGGTGTTTTAGGAGTTTTTTCCTATTTTTTGAAGGATTCTTGACCTTTTCTTGACATTGGTGACTTGGAGTCTTCCATTCTGCTTTGATTTTTGTGCATGATTGGCTAGAGTATCTCATGTAGATTTCTTCACTGGAGATTTGTCCTCAGTTTCCTCCTCCTCTTCATCATCATCATCTTCGGCAGCAGCAAACTTCCTTTTTTTCTGTGGAACCTTGCTGCCTCCTCAAGGGGGAGATCGCTTTCCAGATACACTGAAGAGTTTCACATCCTCCTCCTGTCTCTCTGACTGCATGGCCTCTTCCTCCCCAGCTACTAAGTGGCTTCCATTGATAGGCACGTGCCCTGAACCACGCCTCACCACAAGGCCACAGGTGGTGATGTTTCAGAGCCCAAGGGAAGCCCTTGGCTGTAGAGACATTTTCAAAGTCATCAGTGTTACCTGAACTGGACTATCTTCATCATTCATTGCCTCTGCTTCAACAATGCACAATTCATCATTTGCACCAGCCCCTATGACCAAAGACAACTGGTGCTCATTTTCATCATTATCCACCTTAAAGTGATCATCTTTGTGGCCTTTAGTTCACAACCAAAAAGCTTGTTCTGGGACCTCAGGGGGCTCATGTCCATGTCCATCAAATCTTCCGTGGGGTGATGGCACACACTTGGGTGGGAGAGAAGATAGGTGGAGGTGAACTGCTCCAGAGAACAGCTGCACAGAACACAGTCACACCAGGCTTCTCAGTGTGTTTACTGTATCCAAGAAACTCGTTAAAATCCTTCTGTTTATTATCACTTGAGACAGCAACATAACAAGTGGAAGAAATATAGAAGTTTTTCAATTGCTTTATGCTTTGGAATTTTTTTCTTGCCCCTCCACACTGCGTATCCATCCATGGGTGGCACCTGCTACCCAACCCAAGGGGCACCCTAAGAGGAAAGTCTGTCTCACAGGGAGTACCCCCACAGCTCCAGTTAGCACCTCTCAGCAGGAAGTAGGCTGCACCAGTGTGGAGATTGGAATTGTGGGCACCTGCAGTGGTGGTAGGGGAGATGGTGGTGGTGGTGGCGGTGGTGGCGGGGGTGGTAGTGATGGTGGCAGTGATGGCAATGGTGTTAGTGGTGGTGGGGGTGGTGGCAACAGTGGCAGCGGCATCAGTGGTTGACGTGATGTGGTTGTTGAGTGCCTGTCATTTTCTAACACTGAGCTAAGGCTGGGGATGCAGCAGAGGCTAGGGGTTATAAGGGTGGAAAGGCCGTGTGCCCCTTTTCTCTGCGTTCGTCTCCAAACAGCAGCCTCGATGATAACCATGAGGCCAAGTTCAGTGTCAAGGACTGGTCAAGACAGAAAGCCCCCAGGGATGCTTGTCCAAATCTCCAGATAGGGCTGGAGCCGCTCTCCATGACGAACCCTGCTGACCTCTTGGAGACAGGAAGAGTGTGGGAAGTCGTTGCTGGCTGGTACCTCCAGTGCATCTTAGCAGTGATGAGTTGATGGCCAAGTGAGGTGGAGGCTGGAACCCAAAGCAGGTTACTACCAATACCAGGTAGCTAACTGGAATCTTAGAGAGTGGAGCGGTGAGTATGTGACAAGTTCAGAGGCTGGCAGCTTGCGGGCGGGGCCAGAGCAGTTGGGCACTGGTTCTCTCCGCCTCACCTCCCCAGAGGTTGGACGCACACGTGCACACAGTCCTGATTGCATGGTTTCTGGTACGTGTCATGGTACCTGTGATGCTCTGTGGCCCTGATCCCCAGGCTGCCTCTGAGGCTGGAGCTCCGGGAGCAGCCCAGGGCCCAGCAGGTCCTGGCATACAGGCCGCATGCTTGTTTGGTTGTGTCCCTCACTGACCCTCCCTGCTGCCAGCCCCAGGCTGGACATCATGTGAAGGAAGAGCCCAAGCTTCAGCAAGAGTTCACGTCTAGAAAGAAGCATTTTAGCCTCCTCTGTCTGAGACATGGAGAAAGAAGTAGAGAACATAAAATAGACACTGAAAAAAAATGTGTGTGTGTTTTCAGTGTATCTTTTTCATACTTCCACACTGCTTTGTGTGCTGGTAAACATATTGAAGGTTCTGGAATCAATTTCAAGATAGAATTGAAAAGATCTTATTACATCTTTTCATCAAATGTTAAGAGCTGTTACTTTTCCTGAGATGGTGCCTGCCTTTGTTCTTTGGATAAATGAGCTACCGCATTGTGGGAGCTTCTGATCACCAGGTGCAGTCGTATTATCAGTATTCCGCTTTCACCAGAAGTGCTAGTGGAAGTGGAAGATGAGGCAGTATGGGCTCCACAAAGGGTGTTAAGCATTTAGTAATCAGTGCGCTGAGTGTCTGTTCTCCCCAAGGCTTCCTAGAACCAGAGTCCTAAGTGGGGAATGTGGCCTGTATCAGGAAATAATGCTGTGCTGGATTTATATCTTCATCTCTAGGAGTTTGTTTAGCCTGTCTTAACCTTTCCCTGTTAAAAAGCCGAATCTTCCAATTCAGCTAACACCATTGAATTCCTCTTGTCACCTGCAGCCGGAGTGGAGGTTCACTGTGAATGTTCGTGTGTGTCCACAGGAGATTTTATAGCTGAGGAACCTGAGGCTTAGAGTAATTTCATGACTTTGCCATGTTCCGATTTAGCAGAGTCTAAACCAGAAGTCAGTTTGTTCTTTCTTTACTGAAAAATTCACTGAAGAGCTTTTCTGAGGAAAGCAGCCTCTCCTGGCCTTTCCCTATTTCAGCCTGACCTCTCCATCCGGGCGCCCCTCCACTCCATTCCACCCCACCCTTCCCCACCAATTCCCTGGTAGAGGTTGCCAGTCTTCATGGGCAAAAAGCATGAATGAACTAGAATTTGGTTTCAACCACTGTGTTTTAAAATGAAAAATATCTGCCTTATTAAATTGTACTGTGAATTTCATGGAAAGTTGTGAGGAAAGTGAATAATACCCCTTTCTTCATATGCAAATAAAAGCAGGCTAACAATCAGAAAAACCCCAAGGGTTTATTTAAGGTAGGAGCAGCTCAGGTTTGTGAGGGAACCCCAGCTTGCTCCTGGGGTTAGCAGATCTTCCTCTACGGGAAAGAAGATGTAACCTTGATAAATGTGTGCAACAAAGCTAAATAAACCACAGCATTGGAACATTCATGGTGGATTGTGAGCCACGGGTTGTATCTATTCGAACATGTAAACAGGAGTGTCAGTGTAGAAACTGCAGACCGGCCCCATGTTACCAAATTTATACCCAAGTGAGGTGTACCGGGTGGTACTGTTCATTTTGCCCAAAATCCACCCACATTGAGTGGAAGGATGGCTTCAGCATCCCCGGTGGCAGGAAGGGCTGTGCGCTGCCAATCCCGGTTTCTCATGGAGCCTTGCCAAACAGACTTAGCTGCAGGCAGCCACACGCTGGAACAGGGGAGCACTTAGGGTGGGCATGGCCTCTTCCAAAATCCTGCCTGCTTCCTGCAACCACCTTCCTCAGTTCTTTACATTGGGTGGTACAGACAGACCTGGAGTGAGGCAGGGACGTTGGCTACATTTGAATGAAATAATATCCATTTAGAAACCTGAGCAGAGGCACATATGTGTATGGAAGCTAAGATACCATATCTCATCACATCTAAGGCACGGTTAATTGTAGTCCAAACCATTTTTGAAGAATTACCAAAAAAGAAAAAGTGAAAGATGCAACTTGATTTTAGAGATTAATATGGAAAATGTACATATTAGAATGGATAAAATAAGATACTTGCACTTTGAAATTAAGAAAGATTTATTGTAAATTTCAGAAGTCATCAACCAAGTTACAAGCAGTGTGAGAAGACTGACCCAGTTTCGAAGTTATGTAGGTGCTAAGGGTCAGGGTAGAAGTTAGTCTTGACATTTTGTAGATATATAGAAGGGAGTATTTCATTATTACGTTTATTTATTGTGTTTTCAAGTTGTAGAAGTTTCGATTTATAGCATAAGAGATCCTTGTTACCAAAAATGTAGGCTGCGGGGCCTGCACCCGGGAAGGCAGAACTTGCATGTGGGGATCGCCTGGGAGAGAGCTGAGGGCCAGGCTCCCGGGATGTAGCTCGGCCCTTCTCTTCTGAAGGAGAGTGCCTGCCTCTGGCTTCTTGGTTTCAATTCACCTGGGTCTCTCCTGAACAGAGGTCAAGTTGGATCACTCATCTGCTTAAAAATCCTCTGATTCAAATCTCTCTTCCCACAGTACCTTTTAGATTTTTCTATCAAAGTGCTTCTGACTGCAGAGATTCCACAGAGGAGCAATGCCTGCTAAGAGCAGTTTCTCTGAAGACCTGAGTTGTATCTTAAAAGTTTATGTAGATGTTGCGTTCTACTCTGATACAGGTGGCGTTCTTTTGATATGTTTCAAATTACAGTGCCTCTCAGTTAAATGACCTGTTTGTTTTCCCCAGATTGATCTCTTCACTCAGCAAACTCCTGTGGCCCCACTATGTGCTCACCAGTTTTAGATGCTAAGGATAGAAATGGTGACAAGACAACGTTCCTCCTCTGGGAAAATTTGTAATTAAGCATCCAGTATAATTAATGTAGATTATGTAAGATAGAATCATTTGTCCTCATTTTTAAGGTACCATCTTTTGAGAAAATTGATTTTCCAGGAGAATGCAGCCTGATTCATCTGTCCTGTCACTTTCAGGCCCCTGTGATTGACAAGTGAGTGCCTTCCCAGCAGCTTGAGCCTCTCCGCAGATGTGGTTCCTGTTCTCCCTGAGCCTCATGCCCATGTCTCCCAGCAGAATTCATCACCTCCCGTATTTTAGTAGTTTTATTTTAGGTCAGATGTTGTGTTTTTAAAGTATCTCTGTATCATCAATGCCGCGCACAGTGCCTGGCGTGTTATGTATGGGATGCATTTGTGAAAGACTTCCTGGGGATGCAGGCTGCGTCCTCGAGGTTGGGGCTGCCCTGAGACTTAGTTCTTACATCCCAGTTGCTCCCCACAGATGCTTTAGATCTGATAAGCACATCATACCACAGTCTTGATTTTACCCATTTGCAAGCATAATTACTGATCTTTTAAGAGAGAATGAGAGAATCTTTATATAAATAGAAAAAAATTAGAGATCACCTAGATCTCTGTCTTAACTGGAAAAGTTTGTCAATTAAAAAATTCAAAGCTTAAATTCTTCAACAAGAGACACTGGGTAGAGGAATGTTAGAAACTTTGGTGGGGGTCTGGGCACGGTGGCTCACGCCTGTAATTCCAGCACTTTGGGAGGCCGAGGCAGGTGGATCACAAGGTCAGGATTTCGAGACCATCCTGGCCAACATGGTGAAAACCCCGTCTCTACTAACAATACAAAAATTAGCTGGGTATGGTGGCACACCTGTAGTCCCAGATACTCAGGAGGCTGAGGCAGGAGAATCGCTTGAACTCGGGAGGCAGAGGTTGCAGTGAGCTGAGATCGTGCCGTTGCACTTTAGCCTGAGCAACAGAGCAAGAATTGATCTCAAAAAAAAAAGAAAAGAAGAGAAACTGCGTTGAGATTTCATGTGTGCAAGTGTGTCTTCAGTCTTAGGTAGATGCAGGTGAGTTTAGAGGTCATTGGTGTTGACGCATCTAAAACCGTACAGGAAACAGCTGACGTTCGTGCACCCGAGTGCACCCCTGGAGCAGCCCAGGTCACCCCATTTGTAAGAGTGGGAGTTGGGAGAAGAGAGGGAGGCCAGAGGGTGGTGTGCGGAAGGACACTCACGTCTCACTAGGTTCTTTCCATTTTCATTTTTTAGCCGTACGCATGTATGTTTAGTCTTTGTTTTTGAAATATAACACGTGTTTGTGAGTGTTGTGAGGTGGTGTGCCAGGAGTGCTGTCAAGCTGTCAGGCCCGAGGGTCCTCGGCACCAGGGATAACACGCTACCCCGGCCGTGGGTGGTGTTTGTGCTCCAGCCTCGAAGCGGCTCCTTGAGGCACTATTTGGTGTTGGCCGTACTAGTTTTAATTGGCATTTCTCTGGTTATTAATGAGAGTGAAGATCCTTTCATATGTGATTAGCTATTTGGATATATTTTGTGAAGAACTTGGTTAAGACTTTTGCCTATTTTTTTATTTGTACTCTGAAGTTTTCTTACTGATTTATTGGATATGTTTATATATTCTGGATATGAGTCTGTTGGTGATATGTATTCAAATAGTTCTGTTCTGTGACTTGCCTTTTCATTCTTCTGTGTATCTCGATGAAGAAAAATGTTTCAATTTAGGCCAGGTGCAGTGGCTTGTGCCTGCAATCCCAGGACTTTGGGAGGCCGAGGTGGGTGGATCACAAGGTCAGGAGAGCAAGACCATCCTGGCCAACATGGTGAAACCCCCTCTCTACTAAAAATACAAAAATTAGCCGGGCGTGGTGGTGCATACCTGTAGTCCCAGCTACTCAGGAGGCTGAGGCTGGAGAATCGCTTGAACCCGGGAGGCGGAGGTTGCTGTGAGCTGAGATCGCGCCACTGCACTCCAGCCTAGGCAACAGAGCAAGACTGTCTCAGGGAAAAGAAAAATGTTTAATTTCAATATAGATCAACCAGCCTTTTAACGATTACTGGCTTTGTGTCTAAGGAAGTCCTTCTCTACTTCTTTCCCTACCTAAGACATTCTTCTGTATTATTTTTTAAAAGCATCAGAGTTTTGCCTCTCAGATTTAAGTCTATAACCCACCAGGGGTTTGTTTTTTTTAATATATATGTATGTAATTTGATCCAGTTGCTTGCTTTCTTTGTTCTTTTCTTGTTTTTCTTTTTTTCTTTTTTGTCCCTGTGTACCTAGTTGTCCAACACAGCGTGTTGAGAGGCCAACCTTTCCTCACACTTCTGCAGGCCGCTGCAGTCACAAGTCAGGTGTTGATTTATGCACAAGCCCGTGTGACAGCAACGAGCCTGGCTGTTTTCATTAATGAAGCTTTACAGGAAGTCTTGATATCTGGAACAGCAAGTCTTCCAGCTGTGTTCTTCTCCGGGGGTGTCTTGGTTAGTCTTAACCCCTTGCATTTCTGCATACGTTTTAGAGTCCACGTATTCAGTTCCACAGAAGTGTGTGTTGGGATATGGATTGGGATAGCATTGAATCCCTAGGTCAGTTTCTTACTCGGGTAACTGTCATCCACAGGCTGCTAGAGCAAGCATCAAATCAGTGGTTAGCTGGTAAAAGCTCCCCTCTGAGATGGGGATGGTGCAGGGGCCGTTTTCACTGCTCCTTTCAGCGTTGCTCGGAGATCCTGGTCAGCACAGCAGATAAGAAAGAGAAGAACAGTGTGGGGACTTACAGATGAAAGGAAAACCAGAGGGATTTACAGATATGTCATCAGAACGCTTAAGAGTTGAGCAAGGTAGCTAGATATAAAAGGAATGCTCAAAAATCATTTTTTCTGTATTACAACAGCAGTTAGAAAATTAAATATTTTTAAAGGTACCATTGACGATTACATCCAAACATAGCAAATACCCAAGAATAAATCTAAAAATTAACGTTTAGCACATTTTTAGAAGAAAATTGGAAGACTTTATTAGGAGACATTTAAATAAAACTTGAGTCCTTGGCGAAATAGTCCATGTTCATGGATTAGAAGACTCAATCCTGCCAGATAGTTAAGTCCTCCCAGATCTGCATGGGAAATCTAAAGGGCCATGAGCAGTGAAAACATGAAGCGGGACCAGGCAAAGGGATCAACCAGACATTCAGTCTTCTAGGGCTCTAGAAACTCAGGCTCCAGGTGGTGCAGGATGAGGCAGTGGCCAAGAAGAGAGAGAGCCCTGCCTGCACAGACGCTGCTCTAGGACAGAGGAGACACTAGACATCATGGAGAAATGGTCATTTCCAAAAAATGCCATGTTAACATTATCTTTAAAAACAGAAGAGTACTGCTGAGCTTTTGTTTTCTTGGTGCGGGAAACTCATCACCTGCTAAGTTTCCTCATCTGGCGCAGGGGAGTGGAATTTAGTACATATTAATGACAAATTCCAAATCTGCCCCAACTTGTTCAACTTTGTTCCTACTCATTTTGTACTAAGAATAAATATATTTGAAAGACAAGATGGTACCATAGCTAAAGGTTGGCTGCTGCCTTTCGGAGAGCTTGAGCACTTTTGTGTTTTGTGTGAGATCTGTCTGTGGGCTCACTATTTGCCAGGACCCTGGGAGCACCGTGCATGGAAGAATGCCCACGGGGCTGGCGTGCTGGCTCACGCCTGTCATCCAAACACTTTGAGAGGCTGAGGCAGGAGGATCGCTTGAGCCCAGGAGTTCGAGACCAGCCTTGGCCAACATAGTGAGATTGTATCTCTATGAACAATTTGAAAATTAGCTGGGTGTGGTGGGGCATGCCTGTAGTCCCAGTGACTCAAGGGGCTGGAGCAGGAGGATGGCTTGAGCCTGGAAGGTTGAGGTTGCAGTTAGCCAGGATTATACCACTGTACTCCAGACTGGGCAATAATAAAAACGTGCATGGAAGCTGAGGGTGGTGCTTGTCCTGATCACGCTGTGATCTCTGTGTTTGAAACCTGGCTGCTTCGGCGGCTTCATGAATAGTACATGAGTGACCAGGAAGTACTTCCCAGCCTTGTGAACCTGCACCTTCTAGGGTATCTTTTGAGTGGTCACCGTCTAAACTGGTGGTTTTTGCCGCTGTGTCTTTTTGCTCCATCGGGGTAACGTTTGTTTGGAAGGCCCCGTCATCCACACAGCGGAAAGTCCTGGTCCTGCTGTCTTTCTGCAGCTACCATGCTGAAAGTTGGTCATGTATTGTGTCTTGGAGCATTTCTTTGACCACCAAGACTTGTCATCTAAATGTGGGCTTGGCTTTTTTTTTTTTAATCAGTTTCCTATCTACAAACAGTTCACATGATGCCTCCTGGTGCATAGTGACAATAGAGTAATTCAGCCTTTTCACCTTATATTCTGTGATTTGGTGGCTAAGCATGTGTCACAGCTCTCCCTCTATTCTGCAGGTACATGTTGCAACATCTGTGAGGTTGGCTGTGGTACCCGCCATTTGGGGCTCGTTTACAAAAGCCTTCACTGCCCAGTGGTGGTCTCCAAACTCTTCTGTCCACACTTGCCTGGCAGCAAAAGCAACCTCCAGCACACACCTCCACTGCATGTAAATTTGTATATTGAGTATTAGTATGTCATAATTTCTTGTTTTTTGTAGAAGAAATTATAAATAGACACTCTGCTGTTTTCTTCCCACATCCCAATCTTGAGTAACCCCAGACTCACCCTGCATTCTAGAGATCAGTGACCAGTGAAATGCATTCAATTCCTGTCCCCGCCTGACTGTTGGGACCAGGGGCATGCATAAAGCTAGACAAGGGTGCGCCCATCCTACTTTAAAGGTAACCTTTGTTAAGCATCTCTGTTTAGCACTGATTAATAACAGGCTTCCCTTTAGGAAATCAGTTTTTTAAAGAATAGCACTTTTTTTTTCTTTTTTTTTTTTTGAGATTGAGTCTCGCTCTGTCACCCAGGCGGGAATGCAGTGGTGTGATCTTGGCTCAATACAACTTCTGCCTCCTGGGTTCAAGTGATTCTCCTGCCTCAGCCTCCCGAGTAGCTGGGCACACACAGCTAATTTTTTTGTATTTTTAGTAGAGATGGGGTTTCACCATGTTTGCTAGGCTGATCTCGAACGCCTGACCTCAGATGATCCGCCTAACCGCCTGTCTCAGCCTCCCAAAGTGCTGGGATTATAGGTGTGAGCCACCGCACCCAGCCAAAATAGCACATTCTTATCTCCACCTTCTTTCTGTCATTTGGGATGCCCTGGGTCTTGTCTTCTCCTCTCTACAGGTTTTGCGTGAGTATGTCCATGTATATTGCTTCTGGGTATGATTGAGGATTTATCTTGAAATAATTGGAAATTATCTCAAATTCACAATAGCATATTAATTAAAATAATGGGAAAACTAAAATTATCTATACAAATATAAGGCATTTGTAATAACACTTTACTATTAAAAATCATAATGCATAAAGAGACAAAGCATATTCTTCCACCACTTCCACCCATTTTTATTTCCCAGTGGCACAGTCCTGTTAACACAGCAGAAAATAAGATTTTTTAATATGTTGATAAAGAAGAAGTTAAATTAACTTCCATTAAAAAAAAAAAGCATGGAAATATTTGATAGGGCCCAAGGATGCAGTTACCCAATTCATTGTTACAGTTTTTTTAAAAAACAGTAAAATTGTAAAAAAAAAAAAAAAAAGAAAAAAGAAAAGAAAAAAAGAGCTCATGAGATTATTATTACAAGCCTATCTGCTTCTAGTCTACAAACAAAAACAGTACAGAAACACCCTGTCTGGAAACCTAGGAGAATTGAAATTCACTTGTATTTTAGAACATTTTGGGTAGAAATATTATGAAAAACAGTCTTACTCTGCTCTTCCTTCTTAATTGTAATACATTTGTTTTTGTGTTTGGATGATAACTTAGTCTTTATTCTGAGTATTGGTAACTGTATAGTGTTTATAAAGCCAGTGATGCTGTTAGGGCATTTTGAGGCTTATAAGACTTGTTTAACTCCACTCTGAATGATCCCAACATCCTTTTGAGTTTGGATTCCCCGAAAAGGGTACATTTGGCTCTTGTGTCTGTATCTGCCACTTCCTAGCACCGCGGCCTTTGGCAAGCTGTGTTAGCTCTGATATTTGCGTCCTCGCCTCCAGGGGAGTGGAACGGCACTGGCTTGATACTGCTGTTAGGAGGAGTTGGTAAGGACATGTTCTTTTAAACGACTTAACTGGCCGGTCCTTAGTAGCCAAGCTGTGCACAGGTCCTGAATGCGGGGCATCCGCGTGGCTCTTGGGGAAAACGGTGGGCTCTCAGTTCTCTGTAGTGCCAAGAATGTGAGCCTGCCAGACAGCTCCAAATACACAGACTGCGGCAACACACATGAGCTCATTTAAGGTAATCCTGGCAAAGCAGGTACAAAGGCCTAGAATTGATGAGAATCAAAGGCAAACAAAGAGATAATTCCACAAATAAACCCTTTTTCATCGAAAAAGACTGGGTATCTGAATGTGAAGGGTCCTGAACGTTGTAACGACAGTTGCTCGTTTCACATAGTTGCACAGCCACTGAGTTCTCAGAGTGTTTAGGAATCAAATTTTTGTTCTCATGGTGTTGTAGGTATCTTACAGGCAATACGTCCCCTCCCATGGACTTGTATGTTTCCTTCTTATCTCTGAATGCAGCATAGGAAACACGGAAACCATAGCTTCCTACAGAATGGGTCCGTTCAGATAGCAGAGTCTGCGTGCCTGTTATTTGCAAGGCTCAATGTTGGCCATTTGGGCATATAGAGAACTAGAAGACATGGTCACATGGCACCTGCCCTCAGAAAGCACATACCTGGGAAGTAAGAGGTACTAGGCAGATAGCTAATTGTTTAAAGCACTAACAAGTGCCAGATGACTTGCTCAGAGTCACACATCTCACCTAACTAGGCAGTAAGGAGAGGCCTTGTGGAAAAAACCTCAACAAGAAGTTGACAGTAGAGGCAGGGAAGGGCAAGAGGAGTTTGGAAATGCTCAGTGAGAAGCAGCGCGGGAGCTGCAGGAAAGCCCCGCTGCCCCCAGGACACTCCCTGGAGTGAGGCTGGCGTGGGCAGTGGGTCTCGGGGCCGCAACACTCCTAGAAAACTATGCAGGACCCCAAAGAGCACTGTTTATGTGAATTTAGCTATCACTATTGACCTATTTGAAATTAAACCAGAGAAATGTTTAAACGTGTTTATTAACTTATTAAAATATAATAAACCTATTACATTTTAACAGAAATGAGTTAGCCACGTTGGCCAGGCACAGTGGCTCACACCTGTAATCCCAGCACTTTGGAAGGCTGAGGCAAGTGGATCGCTTGAGGCCAGGAGTTTGAGACTAGCCTGGCCAACGTAGTGAAACCTCATCTCTACTAAAATTACAGAAATTAGCTGGGTGTGGTGGTGGATGCCTGTAGTCCCAATACTCAGGAGGCTGAAGCACAGGAATCATTTGTATCCAGGAGGCAGAGGTTGCAGTGAACAGAGATCATGCCACTGCATTCCAGCCTGTACGACAGAATGAGTTTCAGTCTCAAAAAGAAAGAAAGAAAAAATAGCCCTCTTGTCCAAAACAAAAACTAATTTACTGTGAAGAATGGCATTGTTCTATATTTTTGCAGATCGCTGTAATGTCTGGCTTAATAGGAGACATTAACTCTAGGAGTCTCCCGTCCGCGTCTGCATTCAGTCTGTTGCCATGTGTTGCTTTGGTTGAGGTGTGGGGAAAGCATGGTTGGGAAGGGAGAAGTATTTAATAGCCTTTTCAGATAGTTGTGGACATTTGCTTTGATATAACACCAAAACTTAGCAGGAGTAGTTTCTTAAAGGAATCTATAATGCGGAATCTGGAACCATATCTGTGAGAGCTGTCTGTAAATTTTATTCCATTAAATCAAATGGTACTTTGCACTTTGAATGGCTCTTCTGCCCTAGAATGGTGTTAACACTGTTTGTTAATCATTTGGAAAATGCTTGTTAATCGAGTTATGCAGATCTCCTAGAACATTTTGCAAATCTTTGACACGTGTCAGTATGTATATCAGTAAATCCCATTCATTAATATCACCACTGATCTCTTCAACCCAAGGAAACTGTCAAGTTCACACTGACAGATAGAAGTTTTCCAGACTTCCCAGAATACTGCACAGTCATTCAGAGCTTTCTTTGAATTTAGCTTCATCCACTTGCCAACCCTGCAGTGATATTCTAAACCTCTTACTTTATCGCTGTTGTGTTATTACAAAGATTAAATGAAAAGAAAGTGTCAATATGTGTCAATAAGTTTTGGGGTGATATCTGGCCCAGGTAAGCACTGACTAAGTAATAGTTACCGTTATTGCTGCTTCTAAATTGCCATTGTCATTGACGTCAATCATCATGTGTGCTATACCCTGACTGTAGACCAGCATGAGAGGAATGCAATGTGCTTGGTGCAGCTCTAAGGTGGTAACTCTTTGAATGTGTGTAAGTCACAGTCAGCTTTGACCACCTTTGTGCTGATGCCAGTCACTCTGTTTGTCATCTAGCCAGCGTGGACAACCACCTACCCTTCCCCTGTTGTAAGTTGAGAGCCTATAGACAGACATAAGGAGGCACACTTCCCCCTCTGGTCTTTTTTACCTTGCCTGAACCCACCTTCTGCAGATATCACGTGGTGTGAATGTGTCCACGCCCTTTGCCCAGGCGTGCCCCTTACTGGTTGCCTCCTGTTCCATTGCCCAACACGGGCCTGCGATGATTGCTGCTCAGGTAGTATTTGTCGAATGACCACATGTAGATGGAATTTATTTCCAATAGTGCTCTCGACATGGTTTGAAAGCGTTAAAAAGCATGGAAATGTCAGCATACCAAATACATAATAGGACCAGTGACTAGCTGGGTTTTTTCTTTTTATTTTCTTTAAGGAATATTTAACCTTTGTTTACCCCACCCCGTCTCCTTTTTTCTTGAATCTCTATTCAAAATAAAAATAGAAGCTTAAACGTATTTCGCAGTAACTTTGGGTTAAGCACTTTTGCGATCAATAATATACTTTGCTTTCTGCTTTTCAGATGTTCCTCCTGCTGATCAAGAGAAGCTTTTTATCCAGAAGTTACGTCAGTGTTGCGTCCTCTTTGACTTTGTTTCTGATCCACTAAGTGACCTAAAGTGGAAAGAAGTAAAACGAGCTGCTTTAAGTGAAATGGTAGAATATATCACCCATAATCGGAATGTGATCACAGAGCCTATTTACCCAGAAGTAGTCCATATGGTAAGTGATTACAGTTTAACCCGTATGTCTCAGTCCTGATTTATAAACAGAGCAGGCCAGACATCTGAGCCTAACACAATGCTACCCGGGAGAAGCATCTTCCTGTTCCAAAATTTGTCATGGTACTTAAAGAACGAAAATTGTCTTTGTAATGTATCCTGGATTATAATGATAATAATAGTGAGGGAGGTCAGTTGCCTTCTAGGGATCAGTCTAAGTGCTTTGCATTTATTAACTCATTTAATCCTCACAGCTACCCTGTGGGGCAGAAATGTTAGAATTTGTATTTATTATTTTATCCTCTTTAAATTTGTTTTTTTAAACATTTATATAGTAGTGCCCTTATATAGTTCAGAAGTAAACATTTTGTCCTGCCCTGTGCAGGAAAATTCTAATGATGGGATGGAGTTGAAATATTGACAGAACCAAGCTGGTATCAGAATAGTCCATGATGATTGGCTGAGAAGACCTGTCAGTACTGTGATCAGGACAGCCCATGCTGATTGGCTGAGAAGGCCTCCACCTGTCAGTGCTGTGATCAGGACAGCCCGTGCTGATTGGCTGAGAAGACCTTCCTCTGTCAGTGCTTCCTCTGTCATTTGTCTGTCAGTGACAGTATGTCCTGATTGGCTGAGATAGTCTAACATCCTGCCATGAGTTAGCTGTTGGTTTTATTCAGCCCCCAAATCTCAGTCCTCTGAAGTGTCATATTTTACAGCCCATTCCCAGGTCATTTGCAGCTGTTCTTACTATATCCCATTGTGACTTCAGTCAGCACCACCTGGAAACATTTCATTCAGTGCCATTACCAAAACTAGTACCCCGACACACACACTTACTGGGGAGCCAGTGTGGCTTAGTGTAAAATGTTAAATCCAATTTTCACTGAACTCTTTGTTAAGTTACTGACTTTTTTTTCCCCAAAGCTATGTATTTCAGAATTGACTAGACTTCTTGACCTAAAATACTTTTATTTCCTCCTTAGCATATTTGCTTTGGAAAAACATGAAAGTAATGTTCTTTGTTGTAGTTCAGTCTACTGTGTCAGAGGTTGAAATCAACTTTTTTTTTTTAACTTACTGTTGTTAACTGTTAAAGTTCAGAATTCACCAGTATGGCCACCGTGTAGTCGGCCGTGTGGGTTCCTGTCCCAGACTTGTGCCTGAAGAATAGTTATAAGCATAAACTGAGCAGAGAATATATACCCTAAAACCTTACCAGTTCAGACTAATGACACTTGGGGAATATCTCTTTTTCTTTCATTAATTTCAACCTTTAATTACTTTGGAAGGCCACTCTAGCCCCAGAATCATAAAAATCTCTAATATTTTCTGCTGTTTCATAATTTTGTTTTCACATTACATTTTATAATTCTTTTTTTCTTTTCTTAAGAAGTTATTTTTAAGTATGGATATGTAATTGTTGTATTTATTTATGAGGTATATGTGATATTTAGATAGAAGCATAGAATGTATAATGATCAAATCAGGGTAATTGGAGTTTTCATCACCTCAAGTGTTTATAATTTCTTTGTGTTAGGAGCATTCCAGTTATTTCTTTAAATGATGTGGGTTAGGGATAGAACTTCTTTTTTTTTTAAATTTATTTTCTTCTAAAATTATTGAAAAATCATTTCTCCCTACGTCATGTATTGAATATTTCATTTCCCCCTGTTGCTTAATGCTTCCTTATCATGTATTCATTTTATTTTATTATATATTAGATTTGTAAGTATATAAATTCTATATTAAGTTTACATGTATGGAAGATTTTCCTGTGTTTAAGAAAATATCTGATTCCCACTCTTTAGCCTAAGAGGGAAGAGTCTACAAAGAGTGACAAGACTCCTGTTGGCCTGGTTGAGGTCAGAGACCCACCCTTGACTGGTTGAAACCGCCTCTCATTTGCATTTCACAGTAGCAGTGTGGGTTACTGGTACCACTTAGGCTACTGAAAAGCCCTTGAGATTGTTTTTACTGATGAAGTAATCATTGCTTCTCCTCTTCCTGTGATCATTATCTCCTAACTTGATTCTCCTGCCACCTTAACTTGTTTGCCAACCAAACCTCGCACCAGGCTCCCTAAACAGTCAGCAAACACCAGTTAATCATCCACCATGGGCCAGGCACATTTTTGTGTGAGGAAATAAAATAGTGAGCAAGATTTCTGCCCTCGTAAAGCTTTCATGTTCATATGGGAGACAACCGTAAAATAAACCAACGAATAATATATCATTTTAGATTACGGTAATGCCATGAAAGTAAGTAATCCAGATTAAATTGATAGACTTGCAAGACTGGGAACGTGATTTCTGCCTTATGCCCATGTGGGTGGGAAGAAGGCGCGGAGTGAAAACTTGGTGATGAATTAGACTGTCCCGTGAAGATAGATGCACATGAAATGCTTGTCTGGTCACCGTAAGAGCAGGGGACAGTTCATTTTCTTTCCTTTCTGCTCTGATTTAAGTTCAGAAGAGAACATAGCCTTTGTCTACCCCTTGTTTGTCTGGATCTGGAGGTAGAATAGGGGGCGATTACAGATTGGATTTTTGGTTTTGTTGTTATTTTGTTCTGTAGCTAGAGGGCATTGATGAAAAGTAGAGTGAAAGAAGGAAGAACACGTGGTGGGGTGGTGCCTGGCCTTGGTCTGTGGCCCTCTAAAAGAAGAGGGTCAGGAATTTAAGCAGCCAGTACAAGGCCTCTGTCCCAAGCAGTGCCTGGGCCTGGTGTGGCAAGCAGAAAAGGCCTGGACCTCTTTGCAGTTCGTGTCTGATGAGAAGCTGTGCAGCTTAGGGCCCCTGTGTGCTCAGCGCTTAAGCAGACTTTAGCCCTGCCTGTTGTTCCGTTTGTTTCTTGTTGGCGGTAGGGTGTGTATATTTTGGTCACAATATTTTTAGAGACATTAATTTCCACTTGTTTTGAAGAATCCAAGCTCTGTAGTTGTTGTACTCCTAATGCTGCTACTTTTAAGTATCCCGCTTATTAGACTGGACTGCTACATGGTTGTCTTTAACAGATCTATCGAGAGATTATTCACATATCTTAGAATTCACCCATTTAAACTATATGAGTCAGTGATTTTTAACATGAATATGGGATTGTACAACCATCATCACATCTGATTTTAGAAGTTTCATTCCCTCAAAAAGAAATCTAGTCACTGCCATTGTTCCCTCCTTCCTCACCCACTCCCAGCCCTGAGCAACCACTGATCGACTTTTCGTCTCTCTGGATTTGCCTATTGTGAACATTTCATATAAATGGCATTACAGACTATGTACCCTTTGGTGTCAGCCTTCCTTCACTTAGCATAATGTTTTCAAGGTTCATCCCTGTGTCAGTGCCTCATTTCTTTTTATTGCCCCATAATATTCCATGATACAGTTGTACTGCATTTTGTTTATCCATATTATCTGTTGATGGACATTGGATTATTTCCATTTGGGGGCTGTAATGAATGACTGCTGTGAGCATTGATATACAAGCATTTGTATGAACATGTGTTTTCATATCTCTTGGGCATATACCTAGGAGTGGAGTTGCTGGGTCATATGGTAACATCAGCATTTTGAAGAACTACCAGACTGTTTTCAGAGTGGCTGCACCATTTTCCATTCGGCAGTGTATGGGGGCTCCAGTATCCCCAACATTCGTTAGTATCTGTTTCATTACAGCCATTCTAGTAGGTGTGAAATGTATCTCATTGTGGTTTTGATTTGCATTTCCCCACAACCAGTTATATTGAGCATCTCCTTGTGTGCTGTGTATTTTTATACATCATCGACTTTAGACCTAGAAATTAATGGAAACATGCTGATCATCCAACCTGACCCTTTTCTTCTCCAGATAAAAAAGCTTACTGGGTTCAGAGAGATGCAGGTGGTGAGGAGCAGTTCCCAGGAAGCCAGCTCTCGGTGTGCGGTTTCCCAGGCCTGTTATACCCACTCCATCATTAATTTCAGCCATGTTTAAATATAACCAGCCACCTGATTTTTCAGTTAAATTGTCTAGTTTATCTATTTCTCGGGCATGGACCTTTTTCTGACAGTCAAAATAGCAGTAGCAAAACTGACTAACTGTAGCTTTTATAAAGCTCAACCTAGTAAACATAAAGCTGCTTTGTTACAGTAACTAAAGAGTTAAGGTTAGGGGTTGCACCCTTTCAAAATCTGAAAAATTGACATATCTAGCAGTTTTTAAATGATTTCATGGGGTTCAAGCCTCTTAGAGCCTACAGTAGATCTCAAATCAGGAAATGGAGAGTCTCTTATCTTCTAAATCAGTGTTCTCATCCAAATCAGGATTACAGATACCTGGTCTCCTTTAGAGGCTGTCAGAGGGTCTGTGATATTAAAACTTTTTCCATCAGAATGCTAAGACTTTGACTTTTTTTTTTTTTTCTGAGACGGAGTCTCACTCTGTCACCCAGGCTGGAGTGCAGTGGTGCGATCTCAGCTCACTGCAGCTCCCACCTCCCAGGTTCAAGCTATTCTCCTGCCTCAGCCTCCTGAGTAGCTAAGTACAGGCGCACGCCACCACGCTTGGCTTATTTTTGTATTTTTAGTAGAGACAGGGTTTCACCATGTTGGCCAGGATGATCTAGATCTCTTGACCTTGTGATCCACCTGCCTTGGCCTCCCAAAGTGCCAGGATTACAGGCATGAGCCACTGCACCTGTCCGACTTTGACTTTTTCACTGAGTTGAAATCTGTACTGATGGCGCAGAAGCAGTAGTGGGTACATCTGGCACCTGAGCAAGAAGCACAGTGGTGGCACCAAGCTGACAACCACATACCCCAGTAGAAACAAAAACTGCCAGTTGCACTTAGTGGTCTAAATGAAGCAATAGAATAGTTTAATTTTATTATTTCATGACCCTTGTGCACACATGGTCTTAGGACTCTGTATGATGAAATGTGAAGTTTTCATAAAGCATTTCTGCTGCATGCTGATGCCGTCATCAGGAGGGAAAGCGTGTGTGCAGTTGAGCTATCGGCTGCACTTGCTGCTATTTTCACAGAACACCATTTTTACCTGAAAACTGTCCGACAAACTGGTTATTCCGACTTTGAATATTTGGTGGGCATCTTCTGAAAAAATAAGCAAAATGAAAAAGTCACTTAAAGGAAATTAACTGACAGAGTTTGTTGTCGGTGATAAAATTTGAGCTTCCTAGGGAAGTTTGGTTTCATTTCGTTTTTAGAGATGGGGCCTTGCTCTGTTGCCCGGGTGGAGTACAGTGGCACAAGTATAGCTCACTGCAGCCTCGATCTCCTGGGCTTGAGTGATCCTCCCACCTCAGCCTCCTGAGTAGCTAGGACCACAGGCATGCACCACCATACCCAGCTAATTTTTTTTTATTTTTGTGAGACAGGGTCTCCACTCTATTGGCCAGCCTTGTCTCGAACTCCTGTGCTCAAGCAATCCACCCGCCTTGGCCTCCCAAAGTGCTGGGATTATAGGCATGAACTATCGCACCCAGCCAGAAATTTTGAATTTCGGAAAATGTACATGCACCAGGGTGAGCTTTGGCTTCCCAATGGTGCAGACACTCCTGCTGAGCTCAGCGGTGATGGGAATGAGTGGGCTTTTTAATAGATACGATGAAGTGAGTCACCACTTGGAAGAGCCATATAACTCAGTGAAGGAGTATTTTCCAAATGACTGGTAAATGTTACAAAGTCATTCATGGGCAAGAGAGCCATGCAGAGTGCAAGATCCAGCACTGGATTTGAATGTGAGTACAGCCCCTCGTTGGTAAGGTTTCATCACCCGTGCAGGAGCTCACCCCTAATCAGCTACTACTGGTTGAGTTTTGATGTATCTAAAAACGCTATTAGATACTCCTCCCTTGCCAACAACATATCTGCGTGAGACTAGACTTTTATCCTGTATTTCAACCAAAACATTCTGAACACAGAAGCAGATACGATAATCAGCATTTTTCTGTTAAGCCAGACATTAAAGAGATTTACAGAAATGTAAAACAGTGCCACTTTGCTCACTTAATTTGTCTTGGAAAATATAGTTATCATTCATAAATATGTGTCATTTACATTAAGACATGATGGTTTTTTGGTTCTTTTTGATTGTTGTTGTTGTTTGAGATGAGATCTTGCTCTGTTGCCCAGACTATTCTGCAGTGGCACAGTCGTTACTCACAGCAGCCTCAAATGCCTGGGCTCAGGCGATCCTCCCCCTCCCCCTGCCTCAGTCTTACAAGTAGCTGAGACTACATTACAAGTGTGTGCCACCACACCTAGCTAATTAAAAAAAAAAAAAAAAAAAGATGGAGTCTGGGCCAGGCACAGTGGCTCAGCTTTGGGAGGCCAAAGCAGGCGGATCACCTGAGGTCAGGAATCTGAGACCAGCTTGGCCAACATGGTGAAACCCCGTCTCTACTGAAAATACAAAAATTAGCTGGGTTTGGTGGCACATGCTTGTAATCCCAGCTACTTGGGAGGCTAAGGCAGGAGAGTCACTTGAACTCGGAAGGCAGAGGTTGCAGTGAGCTGAGATCAAGCCATTGTACTGCAGCCTGGGCAATAAGAGCGAGACTCCATCTCAAAAAAAAAAAAAGATCGGGCTCACGCCTGTAATCCCAACACTTTGGGAGGCCGAGGCAGGTGGATCACCTGAGGTCAGGAGTTTGAGACCAGCCTGACCAACATGGAGAAACCCTATCTCTACTAAAAATACAAAATCAGTCAGGCGTGGTTGCATATACCTGTAATCCCAGCTACTTGGGAGGCTGAAGCAGGAAAATCGCTTGAACCCAGGAGTGGGAGGTAGTGGTGAGCTGAGATTGCGCCATTGCACTCCAGCTTGGGCAACAGAGCAAAACTCCGAGTCAAAAAAAAAAGCAGCTTCCTTGGTCTCACCCTAGACCTGTGGACTCCCTGGGGATGGTTTGCAGCACTGTATGTTTTCGCTATTCTCCAGGTCATCCTTGAGCATGCAAGACTTTAATAACTGTTTTGAATAATCTTCCTGCATTGTCCCATCTTTGGCTTGTCAGTTCCCTCAGAGAAAAACTTGTTCTGCTCTTCCATTTCTTCCACTGAATTTAGCACACTGCATTTTAGAGACTCAATAAATATTCATTCTATATGAGGTTTTCTGCATAGACTTGGGCGTTAAGACTAGTCTTCATAGTCGCAGATGAAAATAACCTGAAGCTCAGAAAAGGAATTGCTTGGATCCATGGTTGAATGAGTTGGATGACTCAGAAGTACTTTGCATTAGAATGGACTTTTCTAGAATTACCCAAATCTATTGTGCTGGACCACTGAGAAGGCAGCCTGGTGTACTCACTCAACAGTGCGAGAAATGCGTATTGCAGGCACCATGCCACCTCTTGGGGCTACCCCAAGGAAGAAAATAATATAGTCTCTACCCTTATGGCACCACCCCTACTGGTCTGGGAGACAAGAAGAGGCGCAGACCATTGTGATGCGAGGGCCAAGTACTGCAGTGGTGGTCAGTGTAAGGTCTGGTAAGAGTACAGGCGTAGGAGACCCAGCCCCTTGTCAGGGAGCCCCAGAGAAGTGGCATCTACACCAACGGCCAGGACTTCAGGACTAGCTGGTTCAGTGAAGGCAACATAGAGGAGGGAAGGGGTGGGGAGTGTTCCCAGCAGAAGGAACAGCTCCTCCAAGGCCCAAAGACTAGAGAAAGTAAGACGTGTTTGGATTTGAGCCAAACCTAGAGCTCCCAATTGAGTGGAGCTGGAGTCTAGATCCTGGGGAGCTTGATGGAATCTGAGGAATTGAGGTTGTGCGGGAGAGCTGGGACCCCACGCCGTTTGCTCTGGCTGCAGTGTGAAGAATAGATGGGAATGTATGTAAAAGTGATTCTTGAAGGGATCAGCTCAACATCTGCTGCAACATTTCAGGAGAGAAGTGGTGGAATGAGCCAAGCGACTTTGATGGCAGAGAGAAATAGGCCAATGCAGAGATGTTACAAAGGTAGAAACACCATTCAGGGGGGATTTGATTGAGATACTTGGGGAGAAGAACTGAGACGCAGGTTTCTGACTTGAGCAAGTGGAATGCTGGTTCAGGGGAAAGAGCATGGACCCTGGTGTAGGAAGGGCCTAAGATGGATCTTACCTGTTGTTATTATTTAGAGCTCTTTGAGTTAAAGAGGGCAGGCACCCAATTCACTGTTGTTTACACTCACAGGGGAGTTTACTAGGCAGACAGTGGGTCACTCACACCTAGTCCACAGACTCACAGGGACAGTTTTTCTCTCCATGTCCCATGTCCCTGCTCTGAATGCAGCTTTCCTTCATCCCTCTATGATGACAGAGGAAAGCATGGCCCTTGGTGGCTTGCCAGAAAAGGCCTGACGCCTTTGCCCCCTGCCTGCCCTTGATCCCATTGCTGTAGCTGGGGAGGTGGGGTACTGTGATTGTGACTCAGACTGGGTCATGTGCCCACCAAACCACGTGATAGAGTCGGGGAGCAAGAGTTCCTCAGAAGAGGGGGAGCTGTGTGCCTCTCTTGGCAGATGAAACAGTCGGGTCTGTACCCAGCTTTCCATCCACCAACTGTGTTACTTTAGGTGAACAGCTTGGTTCTGCAAGTTTTGCTTAGTGCTTCCACCTTCCAGAGCAGCTAGGATGAAAGGGGAACACATGGAAAGCTGGGTAGCCCCCGTGACAAAGTTGTCAGTGTCCTGGGAAGTGGGCCAGAAAGGGACAAGCTTCCAAGGTTTCTCGGAACACTTACCAGGTAGAGGCATAAATGCAGCCCCCTTTCTTCATGTCAGTACAGGACTTATTTCTAATTCTTGCTCCAGACTCCGATACCTTGAGGTAACTTTTCTATTTTCTTTCTTTCTTTTTTTTTTTTTTTTTTTTTTGAGACAGAGTCTCGCTCTGTCACCCAGTCTGGAATGCAGTGGCACGATCTCTGCTCACTGCAACCTCTGCCTGCTGGGTTCAAGCAATTCTTATGCCTCAGCCTCCCAAGTAGCTGGGGTTACAGGGGCCCCCCTCCATACCCAGCTAATTTTTGTATTTTTAGTAGAGCCTGGGTTTCGCCATGTTGGCCAGGCTGATCTCGAACTCCTGACGTCAGGCAATCCACCCACCTTGGCCTTCCAGAGTGCTGGGATTATAGGCGTGAGCCACCACACCTGGCCTGTTTTCTTATTTAGAAGATTATCATGCTGTGGAACTACTTCATAGAGTGTTAGTTAGATTAGTTTAAATGGTGATTGGAAGATTAAAAATATACGGTCTGAAGAGTAATTTCATGTTTGTAACATATAAATAAATTCATGAAAATAAAATCAAACTTAGGGAGAGAAAGCAACTTGTGAAATACTGTACAGTCCAGTGACCCAGCCCTGCAGCACCATCCACACCGTGGATTGATTTGTTTCCATTTTATCAATAGATTTTTTTTTTTAATAAAGCTGAAAGAATATAGTACAAACTGTTAATAGTAGGTGCCTTTGGGTGGTATCATGCGAATTTTTCTCTTTTACTATATAGTTTTGCAATTTAAAAAAACGTTCACAATGGGCCAGGCACAGTGGCTCACGCCTGTAATCCCAGCACTCTGGAGGCCAGGGCAGGAGGTTCACTTGAGGCCAGGAGTTGGAGACCAGCCTGGGCAATGTAACAAGACCTTGTGTCTAGAAAAAAAATTTATTTAGGCCAGGCGCAGTGGCTCATGCCTGGGTTCCCAGCCCTTTTGGAGGCTGAGGTGGACAGATCACCTGAGGTTAGGAGTTTAAAACCAGCCTGGCCAACATGGCAAAATGCTAACTCTACTAAAAATAGAAAAATTAAGTGGGCGTGGTGGCAGTCACCTGTAATCTCAGCTACTCAGGAGGCTGAGGCAGGAGAATCACTTGAACCTGGGAGGAAGAGGTTGCAGTGAGCTGAGATCATGCCACTGCACTCCGGCCCAGGCAACACAGCAAGAGACTGTCCAAAAAAAAAAAAAAATTTGGTAGCACACACACCTGTGCCTATATGCCTGGCTCTTCAAGGCTGAAGCAGGAGGCTTGTTTGAGCCCAGGAGCTTAAGGCTTCAATGAGGTATGATTGTGCCACTACACTCCCACCTGGGCAACAGAGCAAGACTCTGCCTCAAAAAAAATTAATAATGTATCGTTTGTCACCATCAAAAATCAGTAAGGATATTTTTTTCTTAAAAATAAAAACAAGTTGGTTTTGGCTCACACCTATAATCCCAGCACTTTGGAAAGCCAAGGCAGGTAGATCACCTGAGGTCAGGAGTTTGAGACCAGCCTGACCAATATGGTGAAACCCCGTCTCTACTAAAAATATGAAAATTAGCCGGGCATGATGGCAGGCACCTGTCGTCCCAGCTACTCAGGAGGCTAAGGCAGGAGGATTGCCTGAGCATGGGAGATGGAGGTTGCAGTGAGCTGAGATCATGCCTCTGCACTCCAGCCTGGGCGACAGAGCGAGACTACGTCTCAAAAAAGTAAATAAAAAATATAAAATAAAAACAAGCTATCAATGTAATAGTAGTACTGTTCTTATGAGGACTCTTGTTGGTTTACAGGGAAAACTAGTGCATCACATTATTTTAATCCACACTGTCTGTAAGTGATTTGATGTTGACTTACACGTTTTATGGATATGAGAGTGTTCTTAGGATCTGTTGGCCAGGTCCTGGGGGAGGTCTCACACCCTTCTCCCCAAGATGGGTGTCTTGTACTTCGCTTAAGGACTCATGTGGGGCACGTTCCTTCTTCTGTTTTTATAGCTGATATTTACAGTGTGTTCTGGAAAGTTTTACTTGTTGTAAGGGTGATGATAGTTTGGAAGAGGATAGAATGTGTTGAATTAAAAGGGATAGTATATTGACCAATGGAGTTTCAGTAAACAAATTTATTTCAAGTCAGGATTTAAATCATGCATTCCCAAGTACTTTTTGAAATCCAGAGAATGATAGTAACCTGTTTTTTAGAGGTTTGTTTGTTCTTATAATTTGAGATTTTCCTTTGATGTTTTTAAATTATAAAAGAAATACATGCTTGTTTGATAACAAATGAAACAAATACAAAAACATAAAAATAAAAAGTCTTTTTCCTACTTCACCCCTCCCCAGTTCTACCCATCTCTACCTCCAATCAGCCAGTTCATGTTTATTGTATTTTCGGAAGGCTACTGAGAAACTTTTGGGGTGATGAGTATGTTTATTATCCGATTATATGATTGTTTCACTGGTATATGCATATGTTAAATGTATCAAATTGTACACTTTATGTACAGTTAATTTTATATAAATTATATCTCAGTAAAGCTGGGTGTTTTCAGAAGTCCAAAGTTGTTAAGTATTTCTTTTGGGCTAGGGGTGCAGTGAAGAAATTACTAAGATACCAAGGGCATTGCAAACCAAGAAGTTTGGGGACCTCATGACCTAGTGAACATTTTTCCATACTTTTTTTTGTTTGTTTTTTGGAGACAGAGTCTCACTCTGTTGCACCGGCACAGTCTCAGCTCACTGCAGCCTCCACCTCCTGGGCTCAAGTGATTCTCCTGCCTCAGCCTCCCGAGTAGCTGAGACTACAGGTGCATGCCACCACACCCAGCTAATTTTTATATTTTTAGTGGAGACAGGGTTTCACCTTGTTGGCCAGGATGGTCTCAGTATCTTGACCTCGTGATCCACCTGCCTTGGCCTCCCAAAGTGCTGGGGTTACAGGCGTGAGCCGCTGTGCCCGGTCTCCGTAACTTTTTCAAAATTAATTTTTAATTTACATATACTGAAATTCACTCTTTTTTGTGGCCAATTCTCTAAGTTTGATAAATGTGTATAGGCACGTCTTCCCCACCACAGTCAGGATATAGAACAGCTTTTTTTGTTTTTTTATGTTTGAGATGGAGTCTTGCTCTGTCACCCAGGCTGGAGTGCAGTGGCCCAATCTCGGCCCACTGCGGTCTCTGCCTCCAGGAGTCCAGCGATTCTCCTGCCTCAGCCTCCTGAGTAGAACAGTTTCTTTAGCCTCCAGAGACGTGGCTTTATGCCCCCTTTGTAGTCAGAGCCTTCCTCTTCCTTTATCTCTGGCCCTCACTAATCTGTTCTCTAACACATCGTTTTGTCTTTTCCAGAATGGAAACTGTATAAATGGATTCAGTGTGTAGCCTTTGGGTCTTGCTTCTTTCATTAGCATAATGCGTTGGCCATTCATCCATGTTGTTACACAGTTTGTTCCTTTTCCTTCTCAGTGTTGTCTCGTTATACAGAAGTGACACCGTCTGTTGACCCATTTCCTAGTTGAGGGATATTTGGGGTGTTTCCAGTTTTGGGCAACAACACCGTTATAAATATTTACGTACAGATTTTAGACATAAGCTTTTATTTAACTTGGGTAAACACGTAAGGGTGCAATCACTAGGTGTATGGTAAGTGTGTGTTCAGCTTTCTAAGGAACTGTCAAACCGTTTTCCAAAGTGGCTGCCCCATGTGCATGCCCCCAGCAGTGTGTGAGTTCTCAGGCCTCCCATATCTTTGTCAGTATTTGGGGTCATCAGTCCTTTTATCTCATTATGATTTTAATATGCATTTCCCTAATGACTAATGATGCCAAGCTTTTTTTTTTTTTTTTTTTAAAGATAGGGTCTTGCTCCCTTAGCCAGGCTGGAGTGGAGTGACTCAACATGGTTCACTGCCACCTCTACCTCCCAATCTCAGGTGATCCTCTCACCTCAGCCTCCTGAGTAGGTGGGACTACAGGCACACACCACCACACCCACCTAGTTTTTGTATTTTTAGTAGAGACAAGGTCTCACTATGTTGCACAGGCTGGTCTCAAACTCCTGAGCTCAAGTGATCCACCTGCCTCGGCCTACGAAAGTGCTGGGATTACAGGCATGAGCCACCCCACCCAGCCCAAGCATTTGTTTTCCTGCGCTTTTTTGTCATTCACTTGTATATCTTCCTTGGTGAAGTACGTGTTCAAATCGTTGGCCTGTTTTTTAATTGGGCTTTTTTTTTTTTTTTGAGTTTTGAGACTTCTTTACAAATCTGAATACAGATTTTTTGCCAGATATATGATTTGCAAATATTTTTCTCTCAGTCTGTAGCTTGCCTTTTTTTTCTTTTTTCTTAAGTGTCTTTTACAGAGCAGTTCGCTTAATTTACATAAAGTCCAACTTATGATTTGTCCTTTATCAATAGTGCTTTTGGTATGCTATCTAAGAAGTCTTTGCCTAACCTAAACTCACAGAGGTTTTTCTCCTATATTTTCTTCATAGTTTCACATTTTACATTTAGGTCTGTGATCCATTTTGTCTGCGGTATGGATCCATTCTTTGGCCTATCGATTTCCAGTTGTTCCGTTCATTAAAAAGACAGACGAATCTCCATTGAACTGCTTTTGTGCCTTTGTGAAAAAACAGTTGAGCATATTGTGAGTGTCTTCTGGACTCTATCCTGTTGTATCTGTTCATGTATCTCTGCCCGACAGCCCACACTGTCTTCACTACTGTACTTTATAGTAAATTTTGAGATCAGATTGTGTGACTCTACTAACCTCTTTCTTCTTTTTCAAGTTGTTTTGACTGTTTTAGTTATTTTACCTTTCTATATAAATTTTAAAATCAGCTTGTTGTCTACAGAATATCCTCCAGGGGTTTCGACTGCACATGCAGCGCACGTGAAGATGCGAGAGCGCTGGCCTCCAAGCAGCACGAGCTCCGCAGCCCGTGCACGCAGCATGTCTCCACATTTTGGTCTTCTTGTTTTGTGTTGTCAGCAAACAGATGCTATAAATATTTTCTTAGACTTATAAACTAGTATTTTGTGTTTTGGTTGTCATTGGAAATAGATCTATTGGTTTATTTTCCATTTGTAATTGTTTATTGTCTTTTTCTTGCAGTTCTATCAGGTTTTGCTTCATGTTTTATATATATATATATATTCATATAAATATTTAGTATATGTCCTCTGGGCAAATTAACTATTTACCGTGATAGATAGGACTGTATTCCTGGTAATGTTATTTGCTCTGAAGTCTACTCTGGCCAATCTTAATATAGCCATTCCAGCACTCTTTTGACTAGTGTTAGCATGGTATGTCTTTTTCTTTCCTTTTGCTTTTGATCAGTTCGTATCTTTTTACTTAAAATGGGCTTATGGTAGATAGCATATTGTAGAGTCTCGCTTTTTTATTCAGTCAGACAAGTTCTGTCTTTCAGGGTGTTCAAACCACTTAGTTTTAACGTGATTATTAATGTACTCGGGTTTAAATGTACCACCTTCCTATGTTTTTTTTCTATTTGTCCCATCTGTTTATTGTTTCCTTTCCCTCTTTGTCTGCATCTTTTGGATCAGTTGAGTACTTTTTACGATTCCATTCTATCTCATTTGTTGCCTTTTTTTGATAACTCCGTATTGTTTGATTTTAATTGTTAATCTTTTCTAGAATACACTTTAACTTATGACAGTCTACTTTCAAGTGACAGCGTACTATTTCATATAGAATGTAAGAAATTCACAACAGTGTACTCATTTCTTCTCTCCCAGCCTTTCCGCTATTGTCGTACATTTTAGTGTCTTATAAACCCCATAATATATTATTTTTGTTTTAAATAAATTTAAGTGATTTTTTAAAAATCTTTCATATTTACCCAGATAGTTACGATTTTCAGTGTTCATCATTCCATTGTGTAGCTTCAGATATCCATCTAATATCAATTTCCTTCTGCTTGAAGGACTATCTTAATATTTCTTGTAACACAAGTCTACTGATGATGAATTCTTTTAGCTTTTGTGTATCTGGAAAAGCCTTTCTTTTCTTTTGCCTTTTTTTTTTTTTCTTTTTTTTTTGTTTTTTTTTAGACATGGTCTTGCTGTGTTGCCCGGGCCAGAGTGTAGTGGTGCAGTCACGGCTTACTGCAGCCTTCGCTTCCAGGCTCAAGCAGTCCTCCCATCTCACCCCCTACCCCAACTCTGCCCCAGTAGCTGGGATGACAGGCATATGCCACCACACTCAGCCAGTTTTTTTTTTTACTTTTTTGTAGAGACAGGGTCTCACTAGGTTGCGTAAGCTGGTCTCAAACTCCTGGGCTCAAGCAGTCCTCCCATCTTGGCCTCCCAGAGAACTGAGATTGCAGATGTGAGCCACCGTGCCGGGTCTTGCCTTCCATTTTGAAAGATCTGCTTGCTGGTGTAGAATTCTGTGTCGACCGTTGTATCCTTGAAAAACTTTTGCTCACCTGTTGTCATGCTTGCATTGTTTCTGATGAGAAGTCTCCTGCCATTCTTTTCTTTGTTACTTTGGACATAGTGTCCGCTTTCCTCCTCTGGGCACTTTCAGAATTATTTCTCATATTGCTCTTTTTAAGCCATTTGATTAGGATGGGCCTTGGCATGGTTTCCTTCATTTTTCCTGTGTTTAGAGTTGTTTATCTTTTTCATCAATTTCAGAAACCGTTCAGCCATTGATACTTCAAACATTTTTTCTGTCCCACGACCCCTCTTCTGCATTAGGGACCCCGGTAACATGTGTTAGCCTTCTTAGAATTGAGGCTGATGCTCTGTTTCTCTTAATTCTTTTTTTTTTTTTTCTATGTTTCATTTGGATAGTTTCCTTTGCTATCTTCAAGTTCTTTAATCTTTTCCGCAGTGTCTATTCTGTTAATTCTTATTACAGTACATTTGTCATTTCACACATTATTTTGTTAATTAAGTGGCCAGGTTTACTTAAGCAACTAGAGATCAGTGGGTACATATTGTTGTCATCTCTAGTGGTTTGATTTGTGTCTTTTTAAAATAGCTTTCATGTCCACCTAACTTTCTGGACACAGAGTACTGTCTTCATATCCTTGTCTGCTAATTCTAACATTTGTGTCACTTCAGTTCAATTGATTGGTTTTTCTTCTCATTATAAATCCTTTTCCTGCTTCTTTGCATGTCTGGTAATTTTTAATTGGATGTCTGACATTGTGAATTTTGCCTTGTTGAGTGCTGTATACTTACATAACTCTATTCCTGTTCTTGAGATTGTTTGGGGATGCAATTAAGTTACTTGGAAACAGTTAGATCCTTTCAGTTCTTGCTTTTAAGATGTTTTAGGAACAGTTATATTAAAACCAGAGCTAATTATTCTCCACCACTGAGACCTTTCTGATTTTGAAGCCAATGCTCCATGAATTACGAATTTTTCCAGTCTGGTTGGTGGGAAGAGACACTGTTCCCAGCCCTGAGCAAGTACTGGGTTCTCACTAATCCCTTCAGATGGTTCTTTTCCCCACCTCTGGTAGTTTTCTCACACAAATATGCTGGTGTGTGCTCTGCTGAATCGGTGGGGAGCCTCTGCAAATCGTGTAGCTCTCCCTGTGCCACTCTCTCCTCTGTGGAACCCTGCCTTGCGCATTCTAACACCTTTTGCCTGCTGGGCCCCACCTGGGTTCTTTCTCCCTGTACTACAACCTAAAAATCTATCAAGGCAGGAGGCTGGGCAGTGTGGGGCACACCTCACTTATTCCCATCTCTCAGGGAGCACTGTCCTTATCCTTCATTGCCTGAAATCCAGAGTCTTAATAACCATAATTTTATATATTTTTGCCCAGATTTTTGGTTGTTTTAGGCAGTAGGATAAACCCCATCCTTGTTACTCCATCTTGTCTGGAAGCGTAAGTCTGCCTCGTTTATAATAGATACTCAATAAACACTTAACTCCATCCACCCAGGGGACCTAGCAATTATTATAAAAATGAAAGACTATTTGCATAATTTATAATGCCATAATTTCATACATCATTTGGTGGTTGGGGGCTTGGCTGTGCATACATGACTGGGAAGTGATGAGGAGTTTAGCTCTAAAACTTCGCTTCTCCATTGATTTATAACACATTGCATACAGAGTATGTTGTTCTGCTATTCTAAAGCATTAGTAAACTTTCTCATACCTTACTGCAAAAAGAAATCAGAATACATGATAAAGCAAATATATTAGAATGTTAATGGTAAAATCTAGATGATGGCTATTCACTATATTCTTTCAACTTTATTGCACTGAAATTTTTCATAGTAAAAACATGGGGAATACATCATTCAGAATCTATACAAAACTCATCTTTGGCCCAGAGTAAATAACTAAAAAGCACTTCCAAATTCAGTGTTATCTCTAAATGACACTAATTGAATTGAATTGAATTCTAAGTATTATGATTTATCATGTATAAATAAATTTTCTAAACTCAAAAACAAAAGTTTAAAAACTCATCCACATAATTTTAAAGGATTCATTTTCATGCTTATCTGAAGTAAGATGATACTGTATAGTTATGAAATTGGAGAAAATTTAAATATTCATTATTTGAAAAGTTTAGACTAAGTTTTCTTTAAGTATTCCACAAAGGTTTGTAAGTGCTTTTTTGGTTTTGGTTTTGGTTTTGGGTTTTTTGTTTTTTTGAGGAGTCTTGCTCTGTCACCCAGGCTGGAGCGCAGTGGCGTGATCTCAGCTCACTGCAACCTCCGCCTCCCAGGTTTAAGCGATTCTCCTGCCTCAGCCTCCAGAATAGCTGGGATTACAGACACATGCCACACACCTGGCTAATTTTTGTATTTTTAGTAGAGACGGGGTTTCACCAGGCTGGTCTCAAACTCCTTACCTCAGGTGACCTGCCCGCCTCGGCCTCCCCAAGTGCTGGGATTACAGGGGTGAGCCACCGCACCTGGCCTGTAAGTTTTTATTTCTATATTGTTAACTGTTATTTAGGAACATATCTGAATAGATTATAAAAATAGCAAGTTATTCAGAGTAAGAATTTTAATTGTGATTCTGTTCTTGACTGTCACCTCATGGCATCTATTAGGAGGTGAGATTGATTCTTTGAAAGCAGCTCTTGCTGTGGCGGAAGCGCAGGGTAGATGAGTGGGAAGAAGGCCCTGCTTTCCTCACCTCGAATCCCTGCCAAGTACTCATTGTGCGCCAGGGCCAGCAGGAAGACATAAAACCAAGGACCTTCCAGCCACCAAGTCCTACTTGTGATAAATATTCCAAAGAAAATGTACAGCATCATAGAAGAGCTTAAAATTAGGGGCCCAATTGGGACTGTAATTACTTTGCAGCTGAGACATAAAGGTTTAATGAGACATTTTTCAGTTTTCAGGTAATTAATTGGTGTTGCGGTTAATAAGGTGACTGATGCATGCTTTTCTCAGGATCCATTTACTCTCAGCAGGTGTTTGAGGACCTCCTCGGTGCCAGGCACAGTGGCAGGTGCTGGGATTGCTGTGTACTTATGTTCTCTAGATGATAGCTGAGTTCTGCTGCCATGAAAGCAGATTCAAACTCACTTTACAAATGGGGAAAGGGGTAGTTTCTCCCTTTAAGACTGCTACTACGATTTTTACTCTTCCACCTAAATTTTAAATTATGTTCATTGAGTTCATCAGAAATTCAATTTAAGATTGTATCTACTTTACACATTGCTCTGTGAAGTTCCATCTTTGTAATATGGTGTCATCCCACATGAAAGGTTCCTCCATTGATTCGAGGGTCCTTCATTGCCTTTTGTTGGAGTTTTCTGCTGTCTCCATCAAGGCTTTATAACCAGGTCATTAATTCCCAGGCACTTTATAGTGTTTCTGTCTGGGTGTATGGAGTCTTCATCTTTGTTTCATTTTTTTAATGGCTTATTGTTAGTGGAGAGGTGGTTGCTGTTGGTTTTGTCTCTTTGATATTTGCATGTGGTAATCTAGTTGTGACGGTCTGTCTGTTGCCTCTGTTTTCCAGCTATGTCGTTTGCAAACAAATGACAATTTTGTATTTAAAAATATATATATTGTGGAGGGGCTTACACATTCTGCCCTTGCCAGAAATGTGTCTCTTAGCAATTTGACTCGTAGAACCTAGCAGTTCTATCACAGGAGGAAGTGTTCTGCAGTAACTGTAATTTGGACTTTGATGGGTTCACCTGTTATAAATCCTGTTGACATGAATAAAACAGAGAATAAATAACAGAATAACCCTTGTGCTTTTGAACAGAGAACTGTAAATAACCAAACCTTTTTTTCCTGTTGCCTCTAAAATTAGACCATCAGTGGGTTTTTTAAAATGTGTCCTTTCATATCTTAAAATTTTATATGTTACACTGCTACAGTTATGGCATAAGTATTACTTCACCCATTGGTAATGAATGATAACACATATAGAAAGGCTGCATGATATTGCTGAATTGTAAGAATTTTCCACAAAGTTGCTTCTTGGGCCATTTTAGTTTACATCTAATTTAGTAAATTTAGCGATTTGGAGAACATCCGCAGGGCTGATTTAGGTACTGAAAGTGGAAGTGTCAGGGAGGCAGCAGAAGCAGGTGCTTCCTGATATTAGCCAGAGTTGGTCCTGGCCCAGATCGTGCCGTGTGAATCACATGCAGACATATGTGCGCGCTCACGTGCATGCCTTCGTTGTCCTGTGGAGGTCAGAGAAACAGTCACAAACGTTCGGGAAGTGCTGTGTAATGCTGTTTGTGCGTCATGATTTTCCATTTAGTAAGTGCGTTTGCATGTGTTTTATGTGATTCTCACTGCAGCCCAATGCAAAAAAGGATTTACCCGTTTACTCTTTTTTCTTTTTCTTTTTTTTTTTGAGATAGAGTCTCACTCTATCACCCAGGCTGGAATGCAGTAGGGCAATGTAGGCTCACTGCAACCTCCACCTCCCAGGTTCAAGCGATTCTCCCACCTCAGCCTCCCAAGTAGCTGGGAATACAGGTGCCTGCCAGGACAGCTGGCTAAGTTTTGTATTTTTAGTGGAGATGGGGTTTCCCCTTGTCGGCCAGGCTGTTCTTGAACTCCTGATCACAAGTGATCCGCCCTCCTTGGCCTGCCAAAGTGCTGGGATTACAGGTGTGAGCCACCGCCCCCAGCCTTTACCCTTTCCAACAAAGGAGAAAATCGAGGCTCAGGCAGGCTGTTTAGTCTGAAGTCCTTCTTCTAGGTGGGAAGAGGATGTAGAGAGACTGTTTCCATGAGGCTGTGCCGCCTTTCTTGGGCAGCGTGATTCTACGTCCGTGCTCTGGGTGTGCGCTGGATCCATAGGTCTTATTCAAGAGATCACAGTGAATCTGTGTACTGCACTGAAGGCCCGGTACTCCGTAGACCTCAGAGCTGCTTTGCTGTTCACCACACGATGTTGACGTCTTCTCTGTTTCCTCAGACCGGATCCATGTGTCTAGTTAGCATGGCAGTGACATTTGCACACAGACATTATCCCAGATTTCTGTACCTGAGCCTCCTGCCTCTGATTTTTCCCTGAAGCTTTTGTGCTAAGACATGTTGCTAAGTTAGAAACCTGAGAATAATTTGAGGTCACGCTGTTTGCCTTCTGTTCCTTCCACCCCCCCCGACCCCCGCAAATATTACTTTTTATTTAACCTTTTCTAGAGATGTGCACTAAATTAATGCAGTGTAATGTGGTGAGAAAGGTGTGTAGAAGTTAGGCGTGCAGGATTTTTTCTTACATGTGAGAATGCCTTTGAGTCCATCAGGACTGGCCTGGAAAGAGCCTTCCTGGGCCTGGGTCAGCCATCAGTCAAGGGCGCTACATCAGTCTGCTCAGGCTGCCCTAACAAAATACCACAGATGCGGTGGCTTAAACCACAGAAGTGTATCTGCTGTCCGATCTGGAGGCTGGAAAGTCTAAGCTCAAGGTTCCAGCGGGGTTTATTCCCTGCTGAGGGCCTCTTCAGGCTTGCAGAAGGCCACTGTGCCCTCCCATGGACTTTGCTCTGAGCAAGTGCAGAGGTTAGTGCGAGCCTTCTACTCTCCCTTCTTACAAAGACACTGATCCTGGAGGGTCAGGGCCCCACCCTTATGACTTCATTTACCCTTACTTGTTTTCTTTGAGGCCCCATCTCCAAATACAGCCACGCCAGGATTTAGGTCTTTAACATATGAATTTAAGGAAGAGGGGGCACAACCATTGAGTCCCTGACAGATACTGAAGAGAGGACATGGTGTTCAGAGCAGGCCATCTGAGTCACTTTGCAGGCTGTCAGCTCAGCATCAAGGATTCAGTGAGTTGCAGGTGTTTGAGATGGGGCCTAGCTGCTGGGCTGGCTATCACTGCGCGGGAGAGCTTCCACTGGAAACCCTAGTCACTAGCTTTCCAGCTAGTAGAAACCACCAGTTTACTTGGGAATCTCAGCTGACTGGGTGCCTCAGTCAGGGCTGTCCAGACAAACAGCAGGAGAGACAGAGATTGCGATCTCAGGGACTTACCTTCTACAGTAGGTGAGTCCAGCAGGCGGGTCTGGACTCCCCGGACAAGCAGCAGGCAGGAGACTGGGCCATGGGGGACTCTTCTCAGAGATGCCACAGTTTGGGTCTCACAGGCCTCTCAGTTGACTGGATGAGGCCCCCGCATTCTCAAGGGTGATCGCTACTTAAAATCCATTGATTCTCGGTGTTAACGACATCTATAAAATGCCATTACAGCAACACTCACAGCAGTGTTTGCACAGCTGGACCCTGTGCCCTAGCCAGGTTGACACGTACGGCCAGCTGGCACAGTGCGGGGGGACATTTTACTGTTTTTCAGCTATCGCCTTTGACTATGACTGGTGACTTCACACTTTCCTGACCCTAAATACATCTTGGGCAAGTTGGTTAACTTTTTAGTCATCCCCGGTTACAGAAATCCCATCTAGGTTAAAGCTTTAAATTTCAGACCCTCTCCAAATGGCATCTAAGCCACACCCCAGGCATCCTGGCCAGCGAGGGACATGCCGTGGGAGAGGAGGGGAAGCAGGGTTGGCTCTGAGTCCCTCTTGTCCTCCCTCCTCTGGGGCTTTGAGCAGAACCCAGAGCAGAGGGGAAGGGCAGCTGCCTGTTCTTCTGCTTTGCTCCCTGTGGCCTCAACCAGCATGGTGGTCTCTTCCTCTGCGGCGTGTCTGTGATTCATGGGCAGCAGGCTTCTCCCAGAGAGACAGATGTTTCCTCTCCCCTGAGGCCGACAGCCTCCTCTCTGGGTGCGCTGACCTCCCTCTCCCTTGGCAACTTCCTAGGTGGCCCTATAGCTCCTGCTCAGGCCTCTCTATCCCTGATGGGCAGCCCTGGAAACCTCGGAGGCAGCGGCCCTGCTCTCCTTCCAGGCTCCATGGTTCCTCAGGGCCTGATGTCACAGGCTGTTCCCACAGTCTCCTGCCAGGCATAGTCCTGTTCACAGACCCCTCTGCCAGCCAGATTTCATGCCCAGGCTCTGCCCTCCCCACACTGTGCTCTGCTCCTGTCGGCATCAGGCAGGGCCCAGAGCCCTAACCCACTGAAGACCCAAGTGCCATCTCTGTTTCCTGAAGGTGACCCTGGTCTGTGGGTGACTGGGCCCTGACCCCAATCTTTTGGCTTTGAGAGAGGATAGAAAACCCCAGTTCACAAATGCCGCACTCCCCGTAGGGGCTAAAGACTCAATTCAGACTTTCTTCTCTCTGCCCTTCATGGCCCTAGAAGATGTGGAGAGCTTGGGCAGTGGCTGCTGATGACAGGACCAGTTCTGTTGCTTCTCCACACACCCTGGGAGATGGCAGCCACCCAAAGTGTGTGTGTGGCCTTTCCTTAGTATTTGAGCTCTTCGCATCTCCTTGTTCACATCTGTGAGCTTTGGGGTCAGAGCACCAGGAGGGGCAGACTAATCCCCTGTCTGCAGCGAGTGCCTCTGGGCCAGCAACTGAGGCAGGGCCATCTACCTGTCAACCACTGTTCTTTGGGGTTCCCTTGCAGTGCCCTGCGCACACACCAGCGTCACAGAGGAGAGGACAGTGCCTGGAGAGTAGAAATTGCCAGAAATCATACACCGGTGAGAGTCAGGTTAACTCTCGGTTTGGATTGCAGACTTTTTTCTTTGTACCTGTGTCTTAGGAACATTACTCATACTTTTACTGGAAGTTTTTTTTTTTTTTTTAAATTAGTTGTTTCTGGCTTTTCAGCCCCTTTTTTCATCCCTGCATTTCTGCACTATCCTTGAAGGCCATTATGCCAGCTCCCCTCTCAGATGACACAGAGAGCAAGCATTTGATGCTCAGCACTTTTATAGCTGAGAACTTTCTGAAAAATGATATTAAGGTTTGGAGTTCAGTATCAATAACAGTAAAGAAAGGAAGAAATGGGCAGGTGCAGTGGCTCACACCTGTAATTCCAATACTTTGGAAGGCCAAGGCAAGAGGATTGCTTAAGCCCAGGAGTTCGAAACTAGCCTGGGCAACATAGCAATCTCTTGTCTCTGCAAAAAGTAAATGAAATTAACAGAACATGGTAGTGTGCGCTGGTAGTCCCAGCTACTTGGGAGGCTGAGGCAGGAAGATTGCTTGAGCCCAGGAGTTGGAGGCTGCAGTGAGCTGTGGTGGCCACTGCACTCCAGCCTGGGCAACAGAGCAACTTCCTGTCTTTAAGAGGAAAAAAGAGGCTGGGCCCGGTGGCTCATGCCTGTAATCCCAGCGCTCTGGGAGGCCAAGGTGGGCGGATCACGAGGTTAAGACATCAAGACCATCCTGGCCAACATGGTGAAACCCGTCTCTACTAAAAATAAAAAAATTAACCAGGCATGGTGGCGTGGACCTGTAGTCCCAGCTACTCAGAATACTGAAGCAGAAGAATTGCTTGAACCTGGGAGATGAAGGTTGCAGTGAGCCAAGATCCAGCCTGGTGACAGAGCGAGACTCCATCTCAAAAAAAAAAAAGCAGGGTGGGGGTTGGGTAACATTTAGAATTAGCTTGATCTTTACAAGACTGGTTATCTAAAGCCAGCCAAGTTTGCCCTGGACCCTCTAGAAACATCTTCTCATTGTTGTTGTGAAGTCAAATTTTAGTCTTTTGTGTCAAAAGTTTTGATTTTGTGCTTTTGAGAGTGTTGGGACTGGGGCTTTTTGTGATCACCTGTAAGAGCCGTGCACCAGAGCCCAGTTACCTAACTGGTATATGATTCATTCAGAGGTTCAGTAAGGTAACCAGTTATATTTAGACTTAGTACAAAAGAGGGTGCGGTGGCTCACACCTGTAATCCCAGCACTTGGGGAGGCTGAGGAGGCGGGGATCACTTGAAGTCAGGAGTTCGAGACTGGCCTGACCAACATGGTGAAATCCTGTCTCTACTAAAAATATAAAAATTAGGCAGGCATGGTGGTGCACACCTGTAACTCGGGAGGCTGAGGCAGGAGAATCGCTTGAACCCGGGAGGCAAAGGTTGCAATGAGCCGAGTGCGCACTACTACACTCCAGCCTGGGCCACAGAGGGAGACACTGTCTCAAAAATAAATAAATAGACTCAGTACAAAAGAAAAATAGGTTATAATTTATGACATGGAAACACTAATCTTTTCCATTTATGTCACGGATCTGTCAGTATGTGTAATACCAGTCCAAACAGGCTGAGAGGAATCTAACAGCCCACGCTGGGACGGGATGCCAGCCAGGCTGCCCTCCAGCAGTCCTCTCTGTGCCCCTGAGCAGTCCTTTCTCAGAAATGATCCTGGCCACTCCGAAGTCATCCCGCCCTGATTGCTGCTTTCCTCGTCGTTGCTGACTGCAGTGTTGATTGGTGCCGTCGTCACACGGGTCCTCCCAGCGTGATGCAGCACTTGCCACTTCTCGGCGTTTTCAGCCGTGACTGCCAGAGCCTGCGTCACCTCATCCTTCCTTCCTCTCATTTGAACGCTCTCCTTGCTCCTGCACCCCCTGGACAGTGTCAGACTTCAGAAGCCTCACTGTGCCATCAGCCTTTGTTGGTGTTGCTTGTCATTTAAAGTTTGACAGTTAAGAGTGCAAATAACTTTGGTGGTCAACTTCCGTGGTCACCTGTCCTAAGCAATGTTTCCTGCTGCAGTTTTGATCCAGGCTCTTTGGGGACCCACATGGCTTCTGGATTTTGAGGATAAGGAGGAGCTAAGTTACCATGGGAAGCGGCTACTGTTAGAATTACTTAAGAATTTTTTTAATGTTCTCTGTTAATATTTTGAATGCCCTGGTTGTAATTATAGAATATGCGGATTTTAGTTTGCAGTTAACATGTTCCGAACATTACCACCTTCGTCTAATCCCACGGGAGCAGAATTTGACCCAGAGGAAGACGAACCGACGTTAGAAGCAGCCTGGCCTCACCTACAGGTATTGGGCTCTCGGGTGACCAGAATCAGAGGGCACCAGTGATGCATGGGAGTGGCCTGGGGTCCACAGAGCAGGCACACTAGTTCGGGCAGATGGACCTCTCCTCGGTAGCATGATCCTTGCAAACCCATACATACGAGGAAAGTATTTCAGCAGAATAGAGAAAAGTTAACGTGTGTGTTTGACCACTTTACACAGCCAGTGAAGATGTGAAATTGTCCGTATGTTCTCAGTGAAAATGGCCACTTCGTTGATGGCTGTTGAATTCGGGCCCAGAGGTCTTAAGCCAACAATCTCCCAGTTTTTGGTATTCATATTTAATGTATGCCTGCGGGGCACCCAGTTTCCTGTGCTGGCTACTGCCTTTCCCCAGGGTGTTTGTAAGGCAGAAGGGTGTTGGCAAGGAGGCACTAAGGCCAGCATGAGCAAAGCAGGAGCCAGGCATGCAAGTGGGAGGGCCATCCCTCTGTGACAGGCAGGCCACACTGTCCCGCCCAGCACATCTGCACTGGGAAAGAAGCATCCCAGCTTCAGGTCACGGTTCAGAGTCCGCATCTTAGGGCCCTCTTACCTGGCAGCTCCAGAGTTCCTGTGCATTTGGTTGGCTCTGCACCTCGGCACTGTGGGACACTCCTAGGCGACAGGCTGCAAATCTCGCCCCCCCCGCAGAGTTGGGTTGTGGCCTGGTTTGTGGCATCTGTGCCCTGTAGTCTCTGAACAGTGTACTATAACACTCTGACATCAGCCATGGACATTGTTTTGTTTAAATGCCATTTAAGGATATAGTCTATGGTTCTCACCAAATAAAATAATTGCCATCACCATTTATAATTAAATTAAGCCATGTAATTTAGCATTGATTGTGTAGATATGTGACTTTAAGAGGCTGATATTTGCAGGCAAATAAAGATTCAACTCCTAGTATATTTTAATCTCTATTCAATAAAATCTCATGTTATTTGACTCATTGTTTTTTTTTCCTCCTAGCTTGTTTATGAATTTTTCTTAAGATTTTTAGAGTCTCCAGATTTCCAACCTAATATAGCGAAGAAATATATTGATCAGAAGTTTGTATTGCAGGTAAGGTACAAATTAGCAGGCCCTGTCAAAGCCCTGACGGAGTGGTGACACCCAGCCACTAAGTGTCTTTTTTCTTCTCAAAGCTTTTAGAGCTCTTTGACAGTGAAGATCCTCGGGAGAGAGATTTTCTTAAAACCACCCTTCACAGAATCTATGGGAAATTCCTAGGCTTGAGAGCTTACATCAGAAAACAGATAAATAATATATTTTATAGGTAAGTTGGGTGTGGGTGGCGTCATCCTTCTGCATTGTGTATGGGTGGCATTGTCCTTTTCCACTTCCCCACTCGATGCTCCCCACCCCGTCGTCTCCTCTGACAGGACCCAGCTTCTGTGGAGGGGTTTCTCGAAGCCTGCGTGTCGCGTGCTGGTGGACCCCCTCATGCACTGTGTGCCTGGGCCAGCTGGGCTCATCCTCCCTGCCTTCCTCCCCTCTCCCCGCAGCTCCCTCCAGAGCCACTGGGCTCCCCAGCGCCACACCCTGGGTCCCTCCATTGTTCCTGTTTCTACTGAAAGGTCTAGTTTCCCAGAAGTGTGGATGAATTGGTTCCATCCAAACCAACTGTATTAGTGAACACTCTCTAGAAGGACAGGACTCGTAGATGAACATATGGAGGGAGTTGATGAGGAGATCTGACTCACACGATCACAAGGTGAAGCCCCACAATAGGCCGTCTGCAAGCTGAGGAGCAAGGAAGCCAGTCCGAGTCCCAAAACCTCAAAAGTAGGGAGGCCGACAGTGCAGCTTTCCAGTCTGTGGCCGAAGGCCCGGGAGCCCCTGGCAGACCACTGGTGTAGGCCCAGAAGTCCAGAAGCTGAAGAACCTGGAGTCCAATGTTTGAGTGCAGGAAGCATCCAGCAGGGGAGAAAGATGAGGCCGGAAGACTCGGCCAGTCTAGTCCTTCCACA
The DNA here is from genome assembly GCA_963573385.1 of Cacajao melanocephalus. Classification (NCBI taxonomy): domain Eukaryota; kingdom Metazoa; phylum Chordata; class Mammalia; order Primates; family Pitheciidae; genus Cacajao; species Cacajao melanocephalus. The sequence continues at coordinate 118,147 of CAUYLG010019644.1, forward strand.
TTCCTCTGCCTGCTTTATTCTAGCCACGCTGGCAGCTGATAGATGGTGCCCACCCAGGTTGAGGGTGGGTCTGCGTCCCCCAGTCCACTGTCTCTAATGTTAGTCTCCTTTGGCAACACCCTCACGGACACACCCAGGAACGATACTTTGCATCCTTCAATCCAATCAAGTTGACACTCGGTATTAACCCTCACGCCAGCTTTTCCCTTCGACCTGTACATCACCTCGTTCTTCCCAGGGAGTCTCAGTGAGAGAAGGTGGGGCAGGAATGATGTCATTCATCTGTAGAAAGCGTGAGATCTGTGCACCTTGCTTGAAGATTTGGAGATTCCCACTGTGCATCAGGGGAGGGAAAGCCCCCTGGAGCAGCAGCTGGAGGAGGACAGCATCCAGTGGCAGGCCCACCTCCAGGCCCGCCCATTCCCCAGGCAGCCCCTGCTTAGCTCCCAGGCGCCTTCCACGTCAGGGCTCTGCAGCCAGTGTTTGAGCCGCCTGGGATGTCTTTTTCTACCAGCCCTTCCCTTAGCCTCCCAGGCTTCCTGAAACATCCCTTCACTGGAGGCTCTGCCTGACTTGGCGGTGAGTCTGGTCTCCAACAAGGGCAGCCACGATGTCGGCTGATTTGTCGCATGCCCCGCCCCAGTGCCAGCTTCACGTTCCACCCTGCGGTGGCGCCAAGTAAATGTCAATATATGAAACAGTTCCTGTTGTTTCTTATTTGTTCCTGGAAAGCTTACTAAATGAGCAGTTTCTTCGATGAACTGTAGCTTCTCGGGTCAGCTTGCCTCTAAGGCACCTGACTCCAGGATGGTGAGAGATAGTAACACAACCTGGTGATGATAGGCGCAGTATGATGGCATCTCTCTGTGGGATAAGAGCATGAGCAGGTGCCACACAGCCTCGCTGCAGGGCCAGGGTGTGGACAGAGCACGGGCCATGTCCTGGAGAAGGGGCCAGGTATCAGCCACGGCAAACACAGGCCTCAGGGTCCTTTCTTAGTCACAGTGATCAAGCACAGGAAAAGTAAAGGGGCATCTGAGACAGATGGCAAATGAGACCCCCCTGCTGAGACCCACAGCCCCGGCTCCCCCATCCCGTGCCGGCCTGCTGTGCAGCCTGTGTCGGGGGCACCCCATTCTGCCCCTCTGCAGTCATTGGGGTCTCATTCCCTCCCCAGTCTCCACACCTGATAGGGCATTTCGGCGTGAGAGCCTTGCATTTCCTGTGTGGCTTTCCTTTGAACTCCTTCCAAGTTCCCCACATCTCATTTATAAAATGGAGCCCAGTGCTGGACATAGCCCAGACCTGACACATCAGCTATAACCAGAGAATGATGTCATTTTCCTAAATGTTATGTTTCTATTTTATATTTCTTGGTATCATGATTCCTTTTTAAAAAGATCATTACTTGGCTGATGCACTTCTCTATGAAAACAATAATATACATTATTTAATTAACATAGAATGAGTACAATTTAGATTTCAGTCTTTTTGACCCAAAATTAAAGCTCTACCTAATGATTTCTGTTTTCTTAACACTAGTAGGTTTTGTTCAGATAGCAGAATCACAAATGTATTGAACATCTGCATTTAAGAAGTAGAAAACGTTTCATACGTTAAAGAGCCCTAACGAAATACTTAAGTAGAGTAGTATTCAAAAGTTATTACACATAATTTAGTTCAGTTCTCACTAAAGGTTCGGTGCTAGAGTATGGCATTTGTTTCTGTGTGCATGCATTTAATAACCTCGTCTGTAATTGTCCTGGTATATGCAATCAAAAGCAAGCATTCTATCTAGATTCCACAATTGGTTTGGGTCCTCATTGTCAGTACCACTACCTCCTCATTTCATGCGAGAAAAAAATAAGAAGAAAGATCTTGAGAGATGTATTCAGCTCACCTAAGTATTTTTCTTTTCTCTTTTTTTAAGGCAGGGTCTCACTCTGTCACCCAGGCTGGAGTACAGGCATGCTATCATAGCTCACTGCAGCCTCAAACCTCTGGGCTAAAGGGATTCTTCCACCTCAGCTACCCAAGTAGCTGGGACTACAGATGTGACCGCATCTGGCTAATTTTTTACATTTTTGTAGAGACGGGGATCTCACTGTGTTGCCGAGGCTGGTCTCGAACTCCTGGCCTCAGGTGATCCTCCTGCCTCAACCTCCCAAACTACTGGGATTATAGGTGTGAGCCACCATACCCAGCCAGCTCATCTAAGTTCAATATAGTACAGCTATGTCTTATAAGAAAAAGACATTTTGAACATATTTGGTTCAGTTTCACTGAAAATGTAAATATAAGATTGCTATTTATTTCTATAGTTTCTCATTCTCATCAGCTTAAGTGTGAGTTAAATGGTATTGTCAATTACCCATGATGCCTACTGGCACACGGTGGGACCTGGAGGCTGGGTGGGCAAGGCAGTGTGCAGTTCCTTCTCTGGTTGCATAAGCAGCATGGGCCATGGCCCATGCTTCATCCTGATTCTGGCCCTGCAGTGAGGCTGTGCAGCACCTGCTCATGCTCTTATCTCACAGAGAGATGCTGTCACACTGTCCCCATGATCGCCAGGATGTATCACTACCTCACACCATCCTGGAGTCAGGAGCCACTCCCAGCTCGCTGGCTTCCATCAGCCATGGTCCATCATCCCTCATGATGCTGTCATCTGCATTGGGCTCATCCAGACGGTTCTGCTCTGTGGCGTGTGCTGGGGCTGGAGTGTTCACAGGGGCTGCTGAGCAGGTCCCCACGCCCCTTCTGTGCTGTGCTGGAGCTCCTCCAGGTGATGGGAGTTCCTACAGCCACGACCACATCCAAGAGGGGAGAGGCAGGAGCCCCAGTGCTAAGGGTTTGGCTTGGAACCAGTGCAGAGTGACATCTGCCCTTTGTATTGGTCAAAGCAGGGCACAAGAACAGCCCAGCTTCAGAGGAAGGAGAAATAGAGTCCACCTCTTCGCACAAGGCCAGAACACATCATACAAGCAGGAAAGGCATTGAGGAATCCATTCTGGAGACTTCTGCTGCCAGCAGGTGCCAGCTCAGTGTCTGGGGGTCTGATTCCCTTTCTGCTGAAAGAATGAGAAACATTCTCGCCGGTTCCCAGGGTTCTGTGTTTCCCTCCCATTGTCCCTGTTTGTCTTCCACAGGACAGGGAAGAAGGAGAGGAACTGTCCTTATTTTCTCTTTCTTCTACCTACTTCAAAGCAGGTGTAAGAAATTAGAAATCAAGAATTTATCAGTAAGAATGCAGTAATGTTGGTTTAGGAAAACAAAATGGCTTACAGCTACAAGCCACTGTTATGTAAACGTTAAAGCTGATGGAGCTAGACCAGAAGGGGTTCAGGGGTCTTTGTCTCTGAGGGCCCAGAGCACAGCTCTCCAAGGTACATGCTAGAGAAGTAGTAAACTGAAGCCGCACGGCCGCCGTGTATGCAAAGGGAGCCTGCAGGGTGAGTTTCGTAAATTAAAGCACCTCTCAGTGGAGACACACATGGACTGACTTCTGATTGGTCGTAGCTTCCAAGCCTCAGGTAGGTGTAGGCTCAGGGACAATGGGTGAGAGCACTTTCTGTTTCTGGTCCTGGCACCACTGTCGTTCCTGTCACCCATGACTCCAGGCTCTGCCCCCATAGCGTCCCTGCCTCAGTCTCAGGCTGTGGCCACGTGCATTGTAGTGCTGCCGTGTCTCGCTGCTAAAGGTTCTGCTGCCTGGCACCTGCAAAAACAGATCTTGGTTTTTTGTTTTTTGTTTTGAGACAGGGTCTCACTCTGTTGCCCAGTCTGGAGTGCAGTGACACCATCTCAGCTCAGTGTAGCCTCCACCTTCCAGGTTCAAGTGATCCTTCCACCTCAGCCTCCCAAGTATGTGGGGCTCCAGGCATGCACCACCACACCCAGCTGATTTTAATATTTTTTTTGTTTTTTTTATTTTTCCTTTTTTTTGTTGTTGTTCTTTTTTTTTACTCTTTTTTGCTTAATTTTTGTTTAATTTTTATATTTTTAGTAGAGATGGAGTTTTCCCATGTTGGCCAGGCTGGTCTCAAACCCCTGACCTCAGGTGATCCACCCGCCTTGGCCTCACAAAGTGCTGGGATTATGGGCGTGAGCCACTGTGCCCAGCCAGATATTGTTTTTTCTAAGCTGGCCTTCCAGCCTCTCCACACATCTTGCCCACCTCACTCCATGTCACCGACCTTTGTTCCAGCCAAAGGAGTTCTCCCTCTCCACACTGCCATTTAAAAAAAAAAATTGTTAAGGCTGGGCATAGTGGCTCACGCCTGTAATCCCAGCACTTTGGGAGGCCGAGGTGGGCGGATCACCTGAGGTCGAGAGTTGGAGATCAGCTTGACCAACATGGAGAAACCCCGTCTCTACTAAAAATACAAAATTAGCCAGGCATGGTAGCACATGCCTGTAATCCCAGCTACTCGGGAAGCTGAGGCAGGAGAATCGCTTGAACCCCAGAGGCAGAGGTTGCGGTGAGCCGAGATTGCAACATTGCACTCCAGCCTGGGCAACGAGAGTGAAACTCCATCTCAAAAGAAAAAAAATCTGTTAAAATCCTCCTTCAGGACCCAATTCAAGCACCAACCTCTCTATAAATTCTGATTATCTGGAAATATAGATATGTTAAGACCCATTCTTCAAAAATATTTCATATCTGTGGATGTTTGGCCTCTTTGAAGTCATACTATTTCATTTGTTTCAAACAAAGTGAATGAAATTTCAAAGTTGAATGTTTTAATCCGCTCAAATGTATTTTTGGCTTAGAGCTGTCTCTCAACAAATGATTTTCATCTGATGGGCAGGGATCTTTCAGAGCCTCTTACTTCCTTCAGGATACTCCTCGTGGGTTGCTCTAGACCAACCCTAGGTGCGTGAGGCTTGGCGCAGGAGAGGCTTCTTTGTTTCTGTGGGACCCTTTATGGAGAGGACCACTTTCCCGTTTCCCAACATGTCACTGTTCCTCTCCTTGTCCCTGGTTTATTCAGCAGATGTGTTTTCATCATCAAACAGATGCCAGGCTTGCTCCTAGCCCTGGGAACATAGTCACAAGAAGTCCTTGGCCGTGTCCTCACAGTGGCCCCATCTGGAGGGAGACAGGCTGGCACAGACGGTGGAGTGCATTTCTTGGGGGTCCATTAGAAGCAGGCGCAGTGGACAGAGACGTCTCAGAGGAAGGGAGCTGGGTCTGTCGTAGATGGGTGCTTCAGAAAGATACCTGAGGCAGTACAGAGAATGTGTGTGGGTGTCAGTGGGGAACTAGGCAGGTCGACCAAGAGGTGTTAAGGAATCACTTCTGCCCTTTGCAGGAACTGTGCTAAATACTGTAGGCTTAAAAATTAAGTAAGACATTGACTTATGTTGAAATATGGCAAAAATGTAAGATGGATTAATGAACAAGTAAAGGTTGGAGTGAACAGACGTGTGTGTGATCAAGCAGATGGCGCACGTTGCTCGTGGTCGAATCTGGGTGGTTGAAATGGGTGTTCACTGTAGAATTCCTTCAGTTTTCCTAGATGCTTGAAATTTTTCAAAATAAAATATTTAGGAAAAAATGTGTGCAAGACTGAGCTCTCTGCCCTCACGGCATGTCCACCTCCAGGCCTTGAGGAGTTTCTCTGGTTCCTGGGGGGCGTCTTGCGCACCACGGGCAGTGTTTGCACAAATAGATGTGCTTCTTGTTGCCTGGTTCCGAGGCTCCTCCTACAGCGTGGTTTTCTTATTCGGGTTAGTTCAGTGTCTTAATTCTAATTGGAAAATTGTTTTTTTCTAGGTTTATTTATGAAACAGAGCATCATAATGGCATAGCAGAATTACTGGAAATATTGGGAAGGTAAGCCTCTGCGTTGTGTTGTGGGTAGCAGATAGCTATAGATGGAGTTTACACCGGAGTGATCCATTTCATTGAGTTCAGCTGCCCCCTTTAAAGCAAGGCAATTTAAACCACTCTCTAAAAGAATTTAAATAAAATTTCACTTAAGGAGTTGGTGAGCTCTTAGATTAGAACATGCCAAATGACAAATCTCTCCCATTTTTATGGTTCTGTATGTAGATTCTACTTCATATACCTCAGTATCATTACTATGGAAACACAATTCCAGTTATTTCCTCAAGAGCAATGTTAAAAATAGTTATATAAGAAGGTTTATATTAGAAGCTCGGAAGAAGAATAGATTGTACGTTAGGGGTATCGTGTAAATGCTAATATTTTCAATTACTTTCGTTGTTTTATATGTATACTTATAAAATAAGTAACATTTCAAAACTTTCATCTTTTTTTTTTTTTTTTTGAGACAGACTCTTGCTCTGTTGCCCAGGCTTGTGGCGCAATCTCGGCTCACTGCAACCTGCACTTCACAGGGTTAAACGATTCTCCCACCTCAGCCTCCCAAGTAGCTGGGACTACAGGTGCCTGCCACCACACCCAGCTAATTTTTGTATTTTTGGTGGAAATGGGGTTTTCCCATGTTGCCCAGGCTGGTCTCGAACTCCTGGCCTCAAGTGATCTGCCCACCTCACCTCTCAAAGTGCTGGGATTACAGGCATGAGCCACCACGCCCGGCCACTTTTTTTTTTGATAACCTGTAGATTTTATATTAGACCTTCTAACCTACTGTTTTCCAAAGTTCCTCAGGGTTCCACTGCTAGTAAGGGTGGGAGTGCTTTTTCCTGCCCCTTTTTAGGGACGTAGTGTAGATGGGCAGGTCGGGGTTCTCAGGAGCCTGCGGTGGAGAAGCCCAGCATGCTGGGTGGACTGGTGACTCCCTGCAGCTCTTGAGCCTAAGACTCTCTTCTCATGGTGCATCGGGTCCTGCCCAGTAGTTCTGAGAAAAGCTATTCTTTTCATTTTAGATGTGATTTGAAAAAATGTCCTCATTGAGAATTCTACTTTGATTCGTTTAGACAAACTTGGGGGGTGGTTCTGTCTCAGTGCAGTACAGTGAGTGGTGAAGAGGATGCCCCTGCCTAGTTGTGTGACCGTGGGCAGGTACTTCTATAAGATGGGAGGAATCCTTGCATTTCCCTCCTAGATTGCTGCAGGGATGGGAGCGCTGTATGACGTGTCTTCCACAGCTCGTCATGCCGTGTGCATGGGGCCCCCATGCAGCTCCCGACGAGAGGCTTGATTAGTTTTCTTCTTCCAGACAAGAGGTTGAGCCCGCAGGTGACCCTGTGAGTGAGCACGCCCTCCTTGATGGGCCGCTCCAGGCTCGCCCTTCCCGCATTGCCCGCCGTGCCAAGCGGAGAAGACCAAGTTAGAGACGGCTGTGTCTACTTCTGCAGCTCAGTGACAGTCACTTGCATTTGCTTAGTTGTTCGAGACAAAAACTTTGCTTTGGAGGCTGTAGGTAGGACCCCCTTTCCTTGCACAAGGAACAGCTTTCTAACTAATTTTTTTTTTAATTGAGATGGAGTCTCCTCTGTTGCCCAGGCTGGAGTGCAGTGGCATAATCTCAGCTTACTGCAACCTCCACCTCCCAGGTTCAAGCGATCCTCTCACCTCAGCCTCCCAAATAGCTGGGACTACAGGTGTGCGCCACCACGCCCAGCTGATTTTTATATTTTTAGTAGAAACGGTTTCACCATGTTGGCCAGGCTGGTCTTGAACTCCTAATCTCAGATGATCCACCTGCCTCAGCCTCCCAAAATGCTGGGACTACAGGTGTGAGCCACCACTCCCAGCCCTAACTCATTTTTAACCAACACTCATCCAGCACCCACCGGGTCTCTGTTACCAATGTAAATAACGACCCAGAATTACTCTAGGCAGCAAGAATTCCTGAAGATGGATAAGGCTGAGGCAAGGTGCTGGCTTTGGGGGTCCCACGTGAACTGTCCCGTCTTCCTGGCCTGTTTAGGGAGGAAGATTCTGCCACCAAGAGCTCCTGCTGTTGAGCCAACTTTCTGCTGTTCTGGGTAACACCTGTAAACCCAGCATTTTTTAATTATCATGTAGTTACAGAGGTAATAATAACTATGCTTCCTCGAAGGCATTTAATATTTTTAAACTTTTGCTGGTATCCTCTTTTTTCTGATACACAACACATACACACACACACATATGTATGTGTATGTATAGGAGGAATCATCGTATTTCCCTCCTAGGCTATGGCAGGGACTGGAGCGCTCTATGAAGTATTCCACAGACCCCTAGATAGGATCTCGCTATACTGCCCAGGCTGGAGAACAGTGGCCATTCACAGGTACGATTAGGGCACACTACAGCCTCGAGCTCCTGGCTCAGATGATCCTCCGGCCTCAGCCTTCCAAGTTAGCTGGGGCACAAGTGCATGGCAACGTGCTTGGCTCCGTGTATTTTGCCTGCTGGATTTTGATGCTGAAAACAAAAATTGAAAGAAAAACAGCAAGATATTTGTTTAAAATCTGGAATTTGTAAATGTTCAAACTGAATAAATGTTCTTTTTACAGTATAATTAATGGATTTGCCTTACCACTAAAAGAAGAGCACAAGATTTTCTTATTGAAGGTGTTACTACCTTTGCACAAAGTGAAATCTCTGAGTGTCTACCATCCCCAGGTAAGGGACAGGGGAGGCTCCAGGAACACAGCTGTTGGCATTTGAACAGGATTGAACACAAGGTAGTGAATCCAGCCTTAACCGAGAGTGCTTTCTTCTTCATATGACACTGCTGACTTTGGTGACAACCTTCTGGTGATAATTGAAAGAATAAAGGGGTAAAGAAAAATTCATTTTAAAAAATTCAGAAAAATCTCTGTAATACAGAAATTTAAATTAGTTTTAAGCATAGAGAAAGGAGTAACTCTCTGGAAGGAGTCAAGGAAAACTGAGAGGAGTTTTCTATAGTGTAATTGAAAATTTAGTACCTTAAAGAGAAAAGCCTATTTAGGTCCATGGCCAATGAATGGCCTATGAAAATGTTTTTTAAAAAAAAAATAAAAGCTGCCTCTAATCCCAGCACTTTGGGAGGTCGAGGTGGACAGATCACCTGAGGTTAGAAGTTCAAGACCAGCCTGACCAATATGGAGAAACCCCGTCTCTACTAAAAATACAAACTAGCCGGGCTTAGTGGCACATGCCTGTAATCCCAGTTATTCGGGAGCCTGAGGCAGGAGAATCACTTGAACCTGGGAGGCGGAGGTTGCAGTGAGTCGAGATGGCGCCATTGAACTCCACCATGGGCAAAAAGAGCAAAACTCCATCTCAAAAAAAATAAATAAACTAAAACTGTGAATGTTTAAAACTATAGCAATGTAAGTACAGCTGTGCTGAAAAATTGGCAGTAAGTGGTTAATGGGCTGCATTTACCTGAATTTGGTTTTCTTTCACCCTTTGGCTGTAGTCAGTGTCTTTGTTCACTTTCAGCTGTCACTGGGCCAGGTACTGAGCAGTCACACCCCAGCACAGGCCTAGAGGTGCACAGGCCTCCTGCCACACCCCACTTTCAGAGCTTGTGATAGGGCTAAATGACAAAAAGTACATTTTTGGTTTTTTTTTTTTTTTTTTGAAATGGAGTCTTGCTCTGTAGCCCAGGCTGGAGTGCAGTGGTACAATCTCAGCTCACTGCAACCTCTGCCTTCTGGGTCCCGGTTCAAGCAATTTTCCTACCTCAGCCTCCCTAGTAGCTGGGATTATAGGCACGAGCCACCATGCTCAGCTTATTTTTGTGTTTTTCAGTAGAGACGGGGTTTCACCATGTTGGGCAGTCTGGTCCTGAACTCCTGACCTTGTGATCCACCCGCCTGGGCCTCCCAGAGTACTGGGATTGCAGGTGTGAGCCACCGCACCGGCCAAAAAGTACATTCTTTAGTTGATTCCTCCTAGGAAATATTTATTTTCTCTGACTGCTCTTAGCCCGTAATATCTTTGCATCCAGTCAGATTATCACATTAATTGTTGCACAAAAGAAATCAATAGTTCAGAGATTTAAGATGGAACCAGATTGTAATTTGTTTTCCCTGCTGTTAGATTACTTGTGGATTGTAATCTCCAGAAGGACCACAAGAAAATCCCCATCATACTTGATTGACTGAGTGGTAGTTACACTAGAAAGACTGTTTTCTGATTTATTTTTCTCATTTTTATGTTTCACCTTTCTGATCTATCACCAGTTAATGGGGAAAGATTTATCTGTTGGTCATTGCTCCTGGGGTCCCTCCCTGAAAGTCCCACTCAGAGCCTCCTGTGGGGCCTGCCGAGAGGTGGGGGTGGCACACCCTGGGGGCAGCATCAGAATCACACGAGGGCTTTGTCTGTACTGTGGATCCTTGTCTTGCTGTAGGAAGGTGTTTAACAAAGATTCTAGAAAAAGCACAGCAGCATCTCTGTGTTGAAATGTTAATGGTCTTTCTCCTTTTACTTTTTAGCTGGCGTACTGTGTAGTGCAGTTTTTAGAAAAGGACAGCACCCTCACGGAACCAGTAAGTACTGTTGTTAGTGCGTGTTGTAAGATGTATTTCACTAAATGTAAACATTACAACATCTGCTTCACCAAATTGCCATTCAGACTTTTTCATCTTAAATTGCAATACTAATAAACAGGTTGATTTCATTCAGGGGTTATAGGTTTTCAAAGTATAGTAATTTTAATTGTAGGTTCCTTTATTGCAGTGATTATTTTGTGTAATGAGATTGCCGCCTTATCCCTCATTGCACTTTACTCTTTTAAATGTAAAGCACTTGGGCAGTCACAGCCACTAAATTTTAGTGTGTAATTCAGTAGTTTCACATCTGCTTGGTTTGACAACATATTGAACTGATTATGATCAGAGGAATTATAGTTAGGGTTTGAAATTCTTGTTGTAAGGAAGAGGTTTTACCGTCTTGAAAATACTTGCCAGGTTACGCTGTAACTGTTTTATGATCATTGAATCACAAGTCAACATTAGATTACTGCTGTTCAGGGCGTGGATTTGTAATTTTTTTTCAGCCCCCATAATTATGTGAGAGGATTTGTAATTTTCTTAACATTTTATGTTTATTAAAAATAAAAATGCTACCAGGGCTGGGTACAGTGGCTCACACCTATAATCTCAGCACTTTGGGAGGCCGAGGCAGGTTGATCACCTGAGATCGGGAGTTCAAGAGCAGCCTGACCAACACAGAGAAACCCCGTCTCTACTAAAAAATACAAAATTAGCTGGACGTGGTGGCGAATGCCTATAATCCCAGCTACTCGGGAGGCTGAGGTAGGAGAATCACTTGAACTTGGGAGGCAGAGGTTGCGGTGAGCCAAGATTGCACCGTCTTAAAAAAGTAAATAAATAAAAATTAAAAATAAAAAGGCTATCATAGGCAGTGTTAACAAAGCCAGACATGTCAGGTGCCAGCTTAAACATTTAAATATATTTTTTGAAACAACTGTATTGAGATATAATTCACATACCATGCAATTCACCCATTTAAAGAGTACAATTCAAAGATTTTTGGTGTGTTACATTTTGAATTTTTTTTAATTGTGGCAAAATACATATAAAATTTGTGATTTTAACCATGTTAATGTACAGTTTGCCGGCGTTAATTACATTCATCATGTTGTGCAACCGTCAAGCTATTTCCAAAGCTTTGTCATCATCCCAAACAGAAATTCTACCCATTGAACAGTAACTCCCCATTCCGCATCGCTCTGGCCCCTGCTAACCTCCAGGCCTCCCTAACCTGTAATCTACTTTATCTCTGACTTTGACTACCCTAGGTGATCATAAAACGCTTGTCCTTTCACAGCGGGCTTATTTCACGCAGCGTCATGTCTTCCAGGGTTCTTCCTCGTGTTGTGTATGAGAACTTCATTCCTCATCACGGCTGAGTGCTGTTCTACTGTATGGATAAGAGCAAGAGCACATTGTGTTTATCCATTGTTTTTTCAGCGTACACTTACGTTGTTCCCACTTTTTAGCTATTGCGAATAATGTGGCCATTTGTATACTGGCGTACAAATATTTGTTATAGATCCTATTTTCAATTCCTTTGGATATATATCCAGAAGTGGAATTGCTGAATCACACGGTAATTGTATGTTTAGCTGTTGGACGAACCAGCATGCTGTGTTCCACAGCGACTGCCCTATTTACATTCCCCGCAGCGGTGCACAAAGGCTACCGTTTCCCGCATCCTCACCAGTGCTTGCTGCTCCTGCTGCTGCTGCTGTTTTCTTTTTATTTTTTGAGATGAAGTCTCACTCTATTGCCCAGGCTGGAGTGCAATGGCACAATCTTGGCTCACCGCAACCTCCGCCTCCTGGGTTCAAGCGATTCTCCTACCTCAGCCTCCTGAGTAGCTGGAGTTACAGGTGCCCACCACCACTCCTGGCTAATTTTTGTATTTTTAGTAGAGACAGAGTTTCACCATGTTGGCCAGGCTGGTCTCAAACTCCTGACCTCAGGTGATCTACCTGTCTTAGCCTCCCTCACCCTAGGATTACAGGCGTGAGCCACCTCACCCAACCTGTTGTCTTCGTTATAGCCGTCCTAGTGGTTGGGTGCAGTATCTTGTTGTGGTTTTGATTTGCAGTTCACTAATGACTAAGAATGTTGAGCATCTTTTCAGTGCTTACTGACCAAAATGTGTATATCTTCTTGGCTGGGAGTGGTGGCTCACGCCTGTAGTCCCAACACTTGGGGAGGCTGAGATGGGAGACTCGCTTGAGCTCAAGAGTTGGAGACCAGCCTGGGCAACATGGCGAAACCCCATCTCTACAAAAAATACAAAAATTAGCCAGGCATGATGGTGTGTGCCTGGGCAACAGAGTAAAACCCTGTCACAAAAAAAAAAGTATATAGATATATAGATATATAGATATAGATATTTACAGAAATGTCCATTTAAATCTATTGCCCATTTTTTTAATTGGGTTTTTTTTTTAATTATTTGAGTATCAAGGAATGTTAGGAGCCAATTCAAATGTTTGAATGCTCTTTTAAAAGTCACTGTTAAGACTAGAAAATGTAGGTCTCGTCACTCCTGGGCCCTTTCTGTCTTTCACAGTTCTCTTGTGACGTTGTAAATTTTATAGGGAAATTACATGAGATATTCTTAACATTAAATTTCTGAGTTAAACTGGCTCTGGGCTCTGCTTTCTTGAAGCTTTTAAATTCTGTGTGGATTTTCCCTCCGTTTCACCCACAAAATTCAAGAAGAGCTTTTGTCCTACGGCTGCAGAGGCAGCAGGGGCTACAGAGCTGTGAGCTGGGCCCACCCTGCCCTGCCGGGCCCTCGTGGAGTGACGCGTCCCTGCACGCTCCCCCTCCAGCCCCTAGATGCCTCTGCCTGAGATTTTGGGAGGCTCCCAAGGAAATATACCAAATCTCATCACACTTCAGCATCAAGCACAGTCAAGGTTTAGGGTGAGGAGGTGTTATTTTTATTCTCCTTAACTGACTGAAGACATGTCTAGGTAGGAAAAAGAAAAATGAGATGGTGTTAATAAAACTCATTCGGGACTTTTTTTTTTAACTGTATTTTTTATGGCGGTTACATGACTTAATTCCTCCTCTGCCTGTATTTAAGGTCTTCTCCAAACCGAAGAGTGAGAGGTTGGTTTTTGTTGTTGTTTTGGGGTTTTTTTGTTTTTTTGAGACAGGATCTCAGTCTGTCACCCAGGCTAGAGTGCAGTGGCATGATCTTGGCTCACTGCAACCTCCACCTCCCGCGTTCAAGCGATTTTCCTGCCTTAGCCTCCCAAGTAGCTAGGACTGTAGGCTCACACCACCACACCCGGCTAATTGTTGTATTTTTAGTAGAGACATGGTTTTGCCATGCTGGCCAGGCTGGTCTCAAACTCCTGACCTCAGGTGATACCTCAGCCTCCCAAAGTACTGGGATTACAGGCGTAAGCCACTGCACTCGGCAAAGAGGTTGTATTAGTCAGGGCTTTCTAATGGGACAGAACTAATAGGATAGATATATAAAGGAGAGTTTATTAAGGAGTATTACCTCACATGATTAGAAGGTCCCACAATAGGCCATATGCAGGCTGAGGAGCAAGGAAGCCAGTCCGAGTCCCAAAGCTGAGGAACTTGGAGTCCAGTGTTCGAGGGCAGGAAGCATCCAGCACAGGAGAAAGATGGAGTCTGGGAGGCTAAGCCCATCTAGTCCTTCCATGTTCTTCTGCCTGTTTTTAATTCTGGCCTTGCTGGCAGCTGACTGGATGGTGCCCACGCAGATCAAGGGTGGGTCTGCCTTTCCCAGTCCACTGACTCAAGTGTGAATCGCCTTTGGCAACACACTCACAGACACACCCAGGATCAATACTTTGCATCCTTCAATCCAATCAAGTTGACATTCAGTATTAACTATCACAGAGGTTTTATTTGAGAAAGTAATATGTAAAAAAAAAAAAAAAAAAAAAATTATCTCTCCTCTCCCACCTTTTCCTATTCAAAAATAAAGAGCTGAGCAAGGTGGCACATGCTGCTAATCCCAGCACTTTGGGAGGCCAAGGCAGGAGGATCCCTTGAGGCCAGGAGTTTGTGACCAGCCTGAGCAACGTAGTGAGACCTCCTCTCCTAAGGAAAAAAGAAATTTAATTAGCTGGGCATGGTGACATGTACCTGTGGTCCCAGCTGCTCAAGAGGCTGAAGGGGAAGAACTGCTTGAGCCCAGGAGGTGAAGGCTAGAGTGAGCTATGAACGTGCCAACTGCACTCCGTCCTGAGTGGCAGAGCAAGACCCTGTCTCAAAGAAGTAAATAAAAATATAAGGTAAAGAAAGATACAGAAGGAGAGATTTTTCTTTTAAAGTATGCAGGGCCAGGTGCAGTGACTCATGCCTGTAATCCCAGCACTTTGGGAGGCTGAGGCGGGTGGATCATCTGAGCTCAGGAGTTTAAGACCAGCCTGATCAACATGGAGAAACCCCGTCTCTACTAAAAATACAAAATTAGCCAGGCATCATGGCACATGCCTAGAATCCCAGCTACTCGGGAGGCTGAGGCAGGAGAATTGCAAGTATGCAAAGTTTTCTTTTGTAATTTTTCTTTGTGCTTTTCTTTCGTAACTTTTCTTTCTTTCGTAATTTCTCATACTCATAGTGCCCGCAGAATTCACCACGTGCCACATTGCGTTTACCACAGACAGAGGCTGCCCCCACCTAAGCCCCTAGCATCTCTATCCCGCCATCTACTGTCAGCCTGAGCCCTGATCCTCCTCCACTGAGGGCTCAGTGAATGAGCCCCACCCTATTCTCTCTTCTGTCTCTAAGTAACATAAAAGCAGAGAACATTCGTAAGTGTTTTTAATTCCCAGTAATATAGTAAATAAAGTGAATATGACTTTGCAAGAGTGAGAGCTATTAATTGCAGTTGTCTAAAAGAGGGCAAGAGACTGGGTGCCGGCTTCAGTGGGGTCCTTCCAGCATGAATGTCACATGCAGGACTCGGACTTGGCACCAGTGCAAAGAAGGTGCAAACCCTGCCAACCCAGGCCCCGATGTTCCCACCCAGAATCCTTAGCGTAGCTTTCTGCTGCACAGATAATGTAATAGTACCGTCCTGGCTTTAGAAAGCAGATTTAATTTCCTACATGTTAAAAACATTCAGACCCTCATTGCAGTAAATTTCCTCTTTTGAAATGCCTATTTTATGAAAACACAAAGGCTGTTTTGCCTTACTTCAGCATAGAAAGCTTGCTGATGATAAGATCAAAGTATAGGCTTTTGTGCAGATGTGTGTCTGCACGGTAGCACGAAGGACACCTGGTATCCACGTCCATCTCACAGGCCGGCACCGAAGGGCCCCAAAGCCATCAAATGTCCAGGCTCAGGAATGTTTAAGTAAGATCCACTTAAAAGAATGAGATCTGAAGGACATGTGTTGCCCTGTTGGCAGTCTGTAATTAGTATTTTTCGTTTGCTGATTGTGTACAGTGCTCACAAGCTTTCTGGGCACGTGAAACACTTCTCTGTTGTAAGAACAGAACCTCATCAGAGATTTTACAGCAGTAAAACTGTCCCATGTTCACCCACCTGCCTCTTTAGGCTCATCTCATTTTATTACCTGACATGGTAGCAACTCTTCTTTCTCCTTGGTCTGCCAGAACAGGATAGGGGCTCCCCAAAACTCAAGGCTGGGGCCACTGGCTCGCCTGCCCTCTCCAAGGAGCGGGCAGTCCTTGGGCTTCCAAAGGAAAACTCCGGGCCTTGTGCTGCACCCAGCACCCCACAGCAGACAGCCACTGTGGCCTCGGATTAGCATTCCCTGAGCAGACACCGTCCTCCACAAAACACTGCCAAACGGAAGTGGCGAAATAGCTGCTGCTGGTCACAGCTCATTCCAGACAATGTGGAAAGGAAGGCCCGGGTGTGAATCTGATCCCAGAAATGATCCCTTTTCCAGAGAAATGGAATAGCTAAATTGATTTTGTTGTCTAGTTCAAAAATTAACATACTTCTCCTAATAAAATTGTTTGACAAATGAAGAGAAATAGACGTATGAAGTGATTTGCATCTGCTGTGTCCTTGATAGTGATTCCAACAGAGTGTAGTAGGAACGCAGTAAGTACTTATTAAATAGTTTTGAGCTAGGAGGATCATTAACTGATGCATGTTTAGAAATAATTCCTTTTTAAGACACTTGTGTGGTAGATTTTTATGTCAGACTTCAAAACTCTCAGCACTTGATTTTTCTTTGGCTTTTGGGGGTTTTGTTTGTTTGTTTGAATCTTGGAGTCTAGTGGTGCGATCATGGCTTACTGCAGCCTCAACTTCCTGGGCTCAAGCAGTTCTCCCACCTTAGTCTCTCAAGTAGCTAGGACCACAGGTGCACATCACCGTACCAGGCTAATTTTTAGATTTTGTGTAGAGACACGGCCTCACCAGGGTGCCCAAGCCAGTCTCAGACTCCTGGGCTCAAGCAGTCCTCCCACCTCGACCTCCCAGAGTGCTGAGATTACATGTGTGAGCCACCACACCCAGGCTTACTTCCTTTTTTTAATAGCTTTTGGAGTTTTACAAAGTGTAATATCATAAAAGATTATCTGGGAGCCCAAATGCCAAAGCATCAAAACAAAATTTTTCTAAATGGAAGTTAAATGTCCTTTTTAAAAAATCACTGTAATGATTAAAATGCTGGCCTGCTGAGCATGCGTTGGTGTGATCTACTGAGCCAGAAATAACTAGTGGGTGAAAACGACCAGGTGGTCCCAAGGGCCAGCATTTGCTGCAGTTCCACAGCACAGGAGCTGGGGTGGAAGCTTCGCGATGTTGCCGTGACTAGGCCAAACAGCCGCTTTAATGAAACGGATTGCCCTTGTACAATTTATGTGTGCAAGCAGATATGTATGCACTTTATATGTAAATACCTGTTTTGGATTGTGGTACTTTTTTAGAACTAAGATGGCTAAACTCTAAAAAATATTATTCAATCTGCATTGAGCCAAATTGAGTCTTTTGTACTGGTATGATGTGTTAGGACATTTGGAAACTACAGGAACATATAAAGAAAGAAAGGTTGCCCAGTGGAAATCCTTTCTAGCTGTCTGACTTGGCCAAGGAGCATGAAACATCCACTATCCACAAGCTGGGAAATCCCTGCAGCCCGACGGGCTGTGCCTGGCAGAGAGCTGGTAGCATAGACCCTCTGGGTGGTGGCAGTCCTGGCTACAGCTACCACTGCCGCCTGCTCACGGCAAGCCCAGCACTGCTCAGGCAGTTGTAGTCGACGCCCACAGGTGTGCGCACAGACAACACAGCGTGCCCTGCCCGGGGTCCTAGCACAGCACCTGCAGGTGGGGTTAACAGGATCAGCTCAGTTCACACCACTCTTTTTGATATATTTTAACATAGTTAAAACAGTCAGTGCATACAAAAGCATCTATGTTTGTGTATAAATACATATGGATGGTTGGTAAATTTGAGAAAGAAATGGATTGTCTGTATGTGGCAGACAGTTTCAGTACCGGCCACTTCCACACTAAAATGTGCATATGAATTGATATGCTCGTGTTTTCTCCATTGATCTTATTCTCTCTAAATTATCCCAACTGCTTCTTGTTTTTTCTTTTTTTAAAAAAAGGAAAGGACTCTTACTGAAAAGGTGTTCGATCAGAGAGAGTGGGTTATAGAAATTAAAATTGTGTAATTTCTGAAGTATGTAAAGTTAAGCCAGGCAGGTGGTGCATGCTTGTTGTCCCAGCTACTCAGATTCTGAAGCAGGAGGATCCCTTGAACCCAGGAATTCAAGCCCAGCCCGGACAACATGGTGTGACTCATCTCTAAATACACTGATTGATCAGAGGGTTAGATAACCAGACAGACAGACCTATTTCTCTATAGACAAACATGCACAATGACTGAGTCCTGTTCCTTCTTTAAGGAAGGTGGCACCGTCTTCCCGTGTTGCTTTGCGGTGGGGCCACCTCAGACGGCCTGCTTTGCAGGTGTGGGGGCCTCATGGGCGTCGGGCACTCCATGTGTCACTTCTTTTGTAGGTGGTGATGGCACTTCTCAAATACTGGCCAAAGACTCACAGTCCAAAAGAAGTAATGTTCTTAAACGAATTAGAAGAGATTTTGGATGTAATTGAGCCGTCAGAATTTGTGAAGATCATGGAGCCCCTCTTCCGGCAGTTGGCCAAGTGTGTCTCCAGCCCACACTTCCAGGTATGTGGGGCTCAGGGAGAGCTGATTGGAATGGTTTCCATGTTTGTTTTGGAAAGGAAAAGTTCCATGCATAGCTGGCCATGGTGTGCTTCTCATGCAATTTAAAGGTAAAATCCAAGTTTTTACTTTAATTATCCTTCAGATACAATGCTACAACTGGAATTCTGTAGAATGCCCTTGCACGTCTTGTCCCCGCTGCTGAATATTTTTTCTCAATGAGACCAGTCATCTGGCGTCTCTGTAAAGCCATCTTGTCTTCATGTTCAGTGTGCTTCCAAGTTCATAAAACCTTCTTTTCCACATCTGAGCATCACTATTGAGAGACAGCAGGTGATCAGAGCCGCAGCTCTGAGAGCTCTTGCTGCTGAGGCGCTTAATTCCTCTCATTGTGTAAATCTGTCTCCCTTTACCCTTTCAAATAATAGCTCTGACTTGTGTCACTGCCAAATTCCTGTGCAAGAGGACTGCCATGGTCAGAGCCTCTTTCCACTTTCTTTCTCCAATTTCCTTAACCCTTCAAGCCAGCCTCGGCTCATCGCCGCTTTCGAAGGCTGTCCCCCGCCGGCCCTCCCAGCCTGCCTGCCTCTGTGGGATGTGCTAGACACCTGTCCTTTTGCATCACTGAGCGGATGTTTATTGTGCACTCATCATGAACAAGGTGAAAATAGGCACCAAATGAGCAGGACCTCCCAGTGCCCAGGGAGCGGGCCACACAGTGGAAGAGGGTGACCGTGGCACACCACCACCTTACCGCCAACCCTGAAGGGCCAGGTGGCGTGTGCAGTAGGCTTTAGGAAACACGTGGGCAGTTACCTTAGCACAAGTCTAAGTGGCTAGAAAAAGTCCACAAGAATGAGGGTCCTCCGAATTGAGCCTTTCAGGGTGGTTTTGAAAAGACAAAACTGAGACAAGAAGGCAAGTGACAGAAGAGCGAGGCGCTCCGGAGCATGGGCGCCACCGTGACTGAGGCCAGGCTGAGCCGGGTTAGCGGGAGGAGCTGCCGTGGTGTCGTCTCTTCCATGACAAACATGCAGGTTATTTTCACTTTATAAATTTCCGTGAGTTTTCACATAAGGAACTAGGAAAGGAAAATGATATTTTGGGTTTTGTGGGTTTTTTTTTTTCATCAGTCCTGGCCTACAGAGCAAATAGTGTTTTTCAAGACTTTCAGTGCGAGCACTTTGCACAAAGGAGCGTGGTTTCCTGGAAACTGCAGAGACTAGCGCCACAGAGGCCTGGCCGTAGCACAGGGTGTTGGCAGTCGCGGGGAGTGTCCTGAAAACTTGAACCCCTTCCCCAAATGAAAAATTAGCTATCAATATAGGTAACTTTATACTTCCAAAAGAAGACGGGGACCAGCAAACTCATGGTGTGCTGTTTTGAATAAAAGCATGTGACAGGGCAAGGAGGAAGAGAATTCCAAGTGGGGAAGGCAGAGCTGAGGGGGCCGTACAGCTGCCAGGGGCTTGAGTGCTGCTCCACATGTCACAGAAGCCTTCACATCCCTGCCAAGAACAGAGCATGAAGGCTGCCGGGGCAGCCCGCCACGCCTCCAATCAAGGAGTTCAGCGCCAGGACCCCCTTCGCCTTCAGCTGCAGGCCCAGCCTCCTACTCCAGCCTCCTACTCACCCTGATCTGTGTCTCTCAGACACCCTTGCACCCATCTTGGCTTATGCTTCTTGGACGACTTGATCAGCACAGAGTACATTCCAGAATTTTTTCCAGACACATATACATAAAGCCAACTAATTCTTTTTTTTTTTTTTTTTTTTAGACAGAGTCTTGCTCTGTCACCCAGGCTGGAGTGCAGTAGCACAATCTCAGCTCACTGCAACCTCCACCTCCCAGGTTCAAGTGATTTTCCTGCCTCAGCCTCCAAGTAGCTGGAACCACAGGCGTGTACCACCACACCCAGCTAATTTTTCTATTTTTAGTAGAGACGGAGTTTCAAAATATTGACCAGGCTGGTCTTAAACTCCCAACCTCGTAATCTGCCCACCTTAGCCTCCCAGAGTGCTGGGATTACAGGCATGAGCCACTGAACCCCGCTCATTCTTAATTTTTAGATTTCTTTTTTTCCTGAGGTCAGGAGTTCAAGACCAGCCTGGTCAACATGGTGAAACCCTGCCTCTACTAAAAATAGAAAAATCAGCTGGGCGTGGTGGCAGGCACCTGTAATCCCAGCTATCGAGATTACAGGCGCCTGCCACCACGCCCAGCTGATTTTGAACTCCCAAAAAAAAGCACTTGTTTTAAAAACTGGAAAAATTGAAAGTTTAAGCCATCAAACATCTTAAGCTTCTGTTTTCTAAATCAGGCTAAAATATTACCCCCAAATATATTGTTGGTATGTGGGTGGGTGGGTGGATGGATGGATAGATGCTTTTTTTTTTTTTTTGAGACAGAGTTTTGCTCTTGTTGCTCAAGGTGGAGTGCTGTGGCGTGATCTCGGCTCACTGCAACCTCCACCTCCCAGGCTGAAGTGATTCTCCTGACTCAGCCTCCCAAGTAGCTGGGATTACAAGTGCCTGCCACCACACCCAGATGATTTTTGTATTTTTAGTAAAGGCAGGGTTTCACCGTGTTGGCCAGGCTGATCTTGAACTCCTAACCTCAAGTGATCTGCCTGCCTCAGCCTCCCAAATTGCTGGGATTACAGGAATGAGCCACCACACACGGCCTAGATGGATGCTTTTTAAAGTACAAGGTATTGAACTCTCAAGTAAGAACTAGCCTAGGAGCTGTGATGCAATTGTGCCTTGTTTTAAACCCACGCAGCATTCTCATGCATGCCCTCCTGTCCCCCATTACCCAGCTCACACCTGTTCTGCAAAGTTCATCCCAGCTCACTGCTTCTGAGGAGGCACAGCCCCACCTGCCATTCTCTCAGCATCGCACCTGTACACACCACACCGCAGCCTCAGCATCTCTGAGCTGTAGGCTTCTGGCAGGAAAAACGTCAGCCCCCCTCTGCTCAAGCCTCCAGTGCTACTGTCAGGTGTGTGTAGATGTAGGTGTGTTGATGGCGTGTAATTACATAGGAGAAGCTCCTCTTCCCAGAGGCACGCGCACTGTGATGGGGACAGGCCAAGTGTCCTGGTGACTTCCGTGAACTTCCAGATAGCTCTGTGGAACGTGCATGTGTGTACTGGTTGACTATGGAGAGAAGCAAATAGGGTAGGGGATGAACAGTTGTTGAGTCTAGGTGGAGGGAGGTGGTGCACTTTGGGAGGCTGAGGCAGGTGGATCGCCTGAGGTCAGGAGTTCAAGACCAGCCAGGCCAACATGATGAAATCCCATCTCTACTAAAAATACAAAAATTAGCGAGGCGTGATGGCGCATGCCTGTAATCCCAGCCACTTGGGAGGCGGAGGTAGGAGAATCGCTTGAATCCAGGAGGTGGAGGCTGCAGTGAGTCAAGATGGGGCCACTGCACTCTAGCCTGGGTGACACAGCGAAATCTGTCTCAAACAAAAAAATAGAGGAACCTCCAGTGGCTTCCCATGGGTAAGGGCCAGTGCACTTGCACCCTGTTCCCCTGCCCTCCTCTCGTTCATGCCCCCACTGCCCTCTGCAGTCGTCCTCAGCCAGCCCCTTGCTGACAATTCTGGACCTCTCCTCCCTCTGGTCCTCACTCAGAAGTCACCTCCTCTGCATTGAAGCCACCCGACCCCACACATTGCCTGTCCCCTGCCCTGCTGCCCTTTGCATGGGACTTACCGTTTCTAGTAAATTAATAATCATCTATCACCTGTCTCCTCCCCACGAGGATGTAAGCTCCATGGAGGCAGGGATTTCTGCCTTGCCTTGTTCAGTGCTGAACGCTCAGCAGAACACAGCACACACGCTAGAGCTGATGGGGGGAGGCGGGCCAATGGGTGGAACAACCTCCTTTGAGTAATCTCCTCGGCATCTAACCAGCGTCCAGCATAAATGGAGAAATATGTGACAGTGTTCTTGATTCCTTGATGTACAGGAAATTATCCGCCTCTTTGTTGAAGGCTCTTGAGGGTTACAGTCTAGAATATTTTGAATTTATAGAAATAATCATAACTTTCTGGCCCAAGGTAGTTCATTACCCAACTCACAGGTTTAACAGCAAAGACAGCTGCCCCATGTCTCAGGCACGACCTCCAGCAAGTCACCCACTTGTGTCTTTCAGGTGGCAGAGCGAGCGCTCTATTACTGGAACAACGAATACATCATGAGTTTAATCAGTGACAACGCAGCGAAGATTCTGCCCATCATGTTTCCCTCCCTGTACCGCAACTCAAAGACCCACTGGAACAAGTAAGAAAGAACTGGCTGCCATCTTCTCCAGTCATTTTAAAATGTGGCACGTTTCGCTGCTACTTGAGTCAGAATAAAAATCTGAATTTTAAATATCAGTTAAAAAACAGCAATGTCAATTGCTTTGTGGACCCATAAATTAAGTAGCAGTGTGGGTTGCATCTGTGGCCTTTCATGTGACCACCTCACCTTCATTTCTAGCCAGTGTAGAGGTGCACTGGTTTGCAGCCACCTCCTGGTAGAAGCAGCTTCCAGGCCTCTTCCTGAGCATCCTGCAGAGGAGCTGAAGGTCTCTGCACAGCTGGTGGGGCTCAGCCCCCGCAGGAGCACAGTGGCTGCCACATTCTCAGGGTGTCTCTTGAGCTTTGCTGACGTGCACCCTGGATGAGCCCCTCTGTGAGCCCCAAAAACCACCCCACGGTGGTTACTACCCGGAAGAGAAGAGGGAGGCAGGTGACCCTAACACAGCCCCACAGCCCCAGGAGCCAAAAGCATTTCTTTCTACTCTGCTCTTTCATCTTTTGACTTAAAGAGGATGAATAAATCTGTTTACTGAGCAACAGTCTTATGAGACTTTAAAAAGAAACAGTTGATTTGGACGCCACATTTTTTATTTATTTGTCTTTTTTAATTTTGAATTTTATTTGTTTATTTTTAGACAGGGCCTTGCTGTATCGCCCAAGCTAGAGTGTAATCACAATCATGGCTCACTTAAGCCTCGACCTCCTGGGCTCAAGCAAACCTCCTGCCTCAGTGTCCCGAGTAGCTGGGACTATTCTTGTATTTTTTGTAGAGATGGGGTTTTGCCATGTTGCCCAGGCTGGTCTCGAACTCCTGGGCTCAAGTGAGCCGCCCACTTCAGCTTCCCAAAGTGCTTGGAATTATGTGAGCCACTGTGCCTGGCCATATTATTTATTAATATGGTATCATCTAATACTCCTGTTATTTAAAGAAATAGGAGTATCTGAGTTTTTCTTTCCCACCTTCTTTCATCTCTTTCCTTTGTATATTGTAATTATAACTCGGAACTTAGTAAGAGCAGAGCTGTGCTATCCAGCTCTCCTCCCTTAGTTTCCGGGTGAGGAAGGGAAGACTTGGTGAGCATCAGCGGTTCAGTCTGCGCTCACGAGGCTGGTGAGCGGCACTCTGGCCCAGTGCGGTCTCCTAACTCGCAGTGTCTGGTGGGGCACCCCTCCTGCTGTGCTGCACAGCCTGCAGCTGGAGCACCAGCCCCGTCCCACGCACCCTCTCTCCCTGCCCGCTCGAGGCTGCAGACGGCACTACCTCCTTCCCAGAATTGCGCAGGGTGGCAGCCAGACAGGTGTTAGCCCTAGAGCTGTGAGCCAGACCCCAGAGCAGTGGTCCAGCCGGTCCACCAGCATCAAGTCCTCTTAGGGTTGCTTTCCAGGAATTGAACAGAGAAGGGCAGGCAGATCAGAGGAAGGATGACTTTGGTTCACATTCCTGTCCTCCTCCTGACCAGCTGTCCAAACCTGGGCAGGTTAGCTCTCACCAGCTCTTTCTCAGCCACGGTTTTCTCTTTGGAAAAACTGAGAAAGTCAACTGCTTTGCCTTACAACAATCTTCACTTGGTTGTGAGGCTTCATATAAAGCTAATATGCATAAAGTACCAGGCTTATGATAGGCACCGAGTAAGCATGTGCTGTCACTTGGTGGCTGTAGGGCCAGCAGCCGTGCCGATAGCAGTGGAAGCAGCAGCAGCAGCCATGACTCTCATGATGATAACATGGGGGTCGCAGTTGTTAGTTCAGCACATCCACTCTCAGCAGCCTGTTCTGTGGAGCATTTTTTTTTCTTGAGATTGAGTCTTGCTCTGTCGCTGTCCAGGCTGCCCCAACAGACACTGGGAGTTAGGAGACCGCACGGTGGCATGATCTCAGCTCACTGCAGCCTCCGCCTCCCAGGTTCAAGCGATTCTCCTACTTCAGCCTCCCAAGTAGCTAGAACTACAGACACGAGCCACCACGCCCAGCCAATTTTTATATTTGTAGTAGAGATGGGGTTTCACCATGTTGGTCAGGCTGGTCTTGAACTCCTGACCTCAAATGACCCACCTGCCTCGGCCTCCCAAAGTGCTGGGATTATAGGCGTGAGCCACTGCGCCTTTTTGCATTGATTTTTTCTATTTTGAGACAGAGTCTTACTCTGTCACCCAGACTGGAGTGCAGTGGTGCAATCTCAGCCCACTGCAACCTCCACCTCCCAGGTTCAAGCAATTCTCTGCCTCTGCTTCCCAAGTAGCTGGAATCACAGGCGTGTGCCACCGTGCCCAGCTGATTTTTGTATTTTTTAGTAGAGACAGGGTTTCGCCATCTTGGCCAGGCTGATTTTGAACTCCTGACCTTGTGATCCACCCGCCTCGGCCTCCCAAAGTGCCGGGGTTACAGGTATGAGCCACCATGCCTGGCTTGTATTCATTCATTTATTTGAGATGGAGTCTCGCTCTGTCACCCAGGCTGGAGTGCAGTGGCACAATCTCAGCTCACTGCAACCTCCGCCTCCCAGGTTCAAGTAGTTCTTTGCCTCTGCCTCCCAAGTAGCTGAGATTATAGGCGCCTGCCACCACGCCCAACTAATTTTTGTATTTTTTAGGAGAGACGGGGTTTCACCATCTTGGCCAGGCTGGTCTTGAACTCCTGACCTCATGATCCACCCACCTCAGCCTCCCAAAGTGGTGGGACTACAGGCATGAGCCTCCATGCCCTTCCGATTTTTTTTTTTTTTAATTGAGCTCAACAAGGACAACAAAAGCTCCTGGAGTGTGGCCATATTTGTTGTGTATAATTTAGTATGATGTGCAAGTCAGCACAATTAATAACTGACTTTCAATTCCTGCCCATTGCAAAGAAAAAATGTTCTTTTAAGTATTTTCTAAGTACTATTTGGATTTTATTATAAAGTGGATTAAGAAGTAATTGCAATTTGAGGGTTATGTTTTTTGGTATTTGTTTTTTAACTCCCGGCAACTGTTGCTCACAATTCTGTGGGCTGACCAGGCTCTGCTGCTCAGGTTTCTGCTGGTGTCTGCTGGGGGCTCGGGGCTCTTACGTGGTTGCAATCTGATGGCAGCTGGGACTAGAGTCACCTAGAGGCTCAGCTGGGACCATTTGGCCTCTTTCCCTCTCCCTGTGTGTCAGAGCCTGAGAGCTAAGCTTTGATTAAGCTGTTTTATGCTAATTTTATTTTCTCTTTCAAAGCTCTGTTTTGGCATTATTAAAATTAATTTTTCTGTCCTCAGGGAATAGGATGAAAAGAAACTGACATTTATAGGAAATAAACTATTGCCATTACTGTCCTCTTTATAATTTCATCTTAATTATGTTTGTTCAAGTTTCAACATTTTTAATTCAGTTTAGTTTCCGAGCAAGGTGGTTTTGGCTACTGTCAGCTAGGGACAGTAAGCAGAGTGACCTCCGTGGCTGTGTGGGCGCCACTGTGAAGAAAGTCTCGGGTGTGTGGCTGACTGTCAGAAAACGAGTAACTGGGAATGGGCAGGCCTTGCACTTGGAACCTGTGCGACGTGGGACTGGGAACATGGAAGAGCCTAGGCATGTGGAGGGCGAGGGCTCTGCAGGAACGCGTGCTCCCAGGCTCACTGTGCACTTCTTTTTGCAGGACAATACATGGCTTGATATACAACGCCCTGAAGCTCTTCATGGAGATGAACCAAAAGCTATTTGATGACTGTACACAACAGTTCAAAGCAGAGAAGCTAAAGTGAGTTGTTCCTTCACAAGTTACTGTTTCCAGGATTTTCCTAATCCTAAATAAGCCCCTTCCATTGTCTTTTCCTAAAAAGTTATTCTTTGCGTGAAAGCAAAACCAGGCCTCTCATACTTGGAAAGCAAATTAAGACTGTGTTATAATAACTTACTTTGAAAGAACAGGTGTTTAAAGTTAGCTCTTCTCCTCCTTGCATTGCTGGATTAATCATCTTTGCAAAAAAGTGCTTGTGTGGGCAAGAATTTAACATTCAGAATTTTTTCTTTTCTTGGGCTATAATGGGTTTAAAGGCTATAATGTATAGTCATTTTTCATGTTTATAAGGCAGGAATTTGAATTATATCCTGTAAAGTTTATACAAGAGAGCAAGAATCTTCATTTGAATGTAGCTTTATTCTGACTTAATGAACTCCATCAATGTGGGCGTCCTTTGGAATCTAGTCTGTTCTTTGCAAAGTCAGGGTCCTTCTCTCGTACCTTTGAGCCTGCATCTGTCAAGGGCTGGTCTAACTGACAAGGTACTTCGTCCCTAGGCCATGCAAATAACAATGTGATTAAGTAGTTGTCAGCGGTCACTTCTTCCAAGTTGAGTATGGATTATTGGCAGATGTTACTCTTCGCTTGTCACTTAAAACTGGCTAAGGTAGATAAGCTTTGCACGAATGTAATTCAAAATACAGCGTGTATATGTATCTGTGTGTGTGTGTGTGTGTGTGTGTGTGTATATATATATATATATAAAACAACTGCCGTTTACTCATTCCTTCGAGAAATACGTGAATATTTGCCTATACACCAGGCCCTGTTTTAGATTCTGGCAATATAGCAATGAATAAAACCCACAAAAATCCGTGCCCTTTTGGGGTTTATATTCTGGGTAGGATGGAAAGAGAAAAAACGCAAAATAGAAATAAGTGAACTGTAGAGTGTGAGAGATGATGACAAATAAATTAGGAAAGGGCCTGGGGAGACAGGCAGCCACTCCTCCCGAGTTGCCAGCTGCACGGCCCGTTCTCATCTGGGCGCTCAGAGCACTGTGCGGATAGTAAGCATGCACGCAGCAGGGCTTCCTGATGGCAGATCCTCCTCTCCTGGAATCCCACAGCTTTCCCAACAGGACCTTAAAGGTCGTGTAGTACATTTTCTGGGTTAAAAAACTTGGATCCTGGCCCGGCATGGTGGCCCATGCCTGTAATCCCAGCACTTTGGGAGGTCATGGCAGGTGGATCATTTGAGGTCAGGAGTTCGAGACCAACCTGGCCAACATGGTGAAACCCTGTATCTACTAAAAATACAAAAATTAGCTGGGTAGTAGTGGCACGTGCCTGTAATCCCACCTACTCAGGAGACTGAGGCAGGAGAATCGCTTGAGCCTGGGAGGTGGAGGTTGCAGTGAGCCGAGATCATGCCACTTCATTCCAGTATGGGCAACAGAGTGAGACCCTGCCTCAAAAAAAAAAAAAACCTTGGATCTGAGTTAAGTGATTTACTGAGAGTCATGTGACTCACAGTAGAGTCAGTCAAAACCCAGGTCTCCTGGCTCTTAAGACTTCCTTTTTAATATTGTCAGAATGGGAATGCTGGCTCCTTTTACACTGGCCCTTTCCGCTGTACTACAGTCTTGTTTTTCAGTGGATGTATGACCTCTCATCAAAACTATCTAGGTCCCATGAAGAAACGACTAACCAGGGGAAGGGGGAAGGATGGAGACATAAGTCTTACTTATGTAAGATTCCTTTTAAGAGTTCCAGTTCTGGACATGTTAAATTTTTAGCACTTTAATACTTTCTCGTGTTGAAATCTTGGTTCGTTTTTCGTGTGTGCTCAGCACTGTGGTGAGTGTGGGGATGGACGGAGAGGGCCAGCGGTCAATACCCGCTGCTATTGACCATGCCTGCGCTGTGCCCATGGCGTGTTCTGGTGTGTGATTCATCTCTAACACGGATGACGTTTTGCTGTTTTTCAGAGAGAAGCTAAAAATGAAAGAACGGGAAGAAGCATGGGTTAAAATAGAAAATCTAGCCAAAGCCAATCCCCAGGTACTAAAAAAGAGAGTAACATGAAAATGTCCAGGGTTACTTGAATGTTTTTATAAGATAGGAATATGTCTCCGTCATAGGAGGGGGGGACTTGATTTCACTAACGTTGTATATGAAAATGTCTGCAATAAAAAGTACTTTTAAACTTTGTAACCCTCCTCTTGTACAACCACTTATTTTGCCCCATAACATTTTTACCACAGAATTGACTTTTTTTCTCTGCTTTTTAAATAAGATCTGAGTCTTATGAATATACTGTGGTAAAAAGAAAACTTGAATACAACCCAAGACTGTGCTCTGACTCTCAGACATCATAGATGCTGTAACTCAAACAGTATTTCCCTTTTTCTCATGAAATTCGTTCTAAAAGAAAGGAAATTCAACTGGAAATAGATTAAGGATGACATTTTGATATCCTCTTTCTTTGTATGAGGTGTCTGTAGCCCAGCCTTTTATCATTAAAAATTAGCTGAATTCTGCCTCGTTAGCAACTAACCCTCCTTCCCATCCCAGCAGCGGGTGCCAGTGTGCCCTGGCGAGTCTGTGCCAATGGCTGGACCTCCTGGAACTCCCAGCAGTTCCAGCTGCCAGGGCTCCATGGTCTGGGGGGGCTTCCAGTGTCATGGTCTTTGGGTTTTATGTACACTGGTCTAAATGATCAATTATCATGACAGTTGTTCCTTCATGTTCTGTGTGCCTGATTATAACAGTGCCTCTTATAAAGAAAATCTTTTTCAGAAAATCTTTTGTCTGAATCTTTGTCACTCTAAGAATTCTCAAGCTTTCCTTCAACTCTCCAGAAAAGATTTTGCTGAACAATTTATTTCTTTTAGTGAGAGATGTACATAGTTATCTAAGTTGGTTTTAAAATTTCTCTGACATTTAATAAAAAGTTCTACATGAATATGAAGTGAAAAGTATATATTTACCTATAGAACAACATATTGGTTTGTATACTCTGATAAAACTACAGTCAAGAAACTCAAACCATAGGAAAAGTGAGTGCCATTTCTAAGTGTAAGTCCTTGAGTCCACCTCAAACAGGCAGCCAACATTTTTCTAGCAATATTTATTCATGCTTACGTAGAAATACTGGTTTAAGATTACAGTCTAAAACTGTTCAGTCCTCAATTGAGGTAGATAGCTATAGGTATCTAACGAATTGAATTTACGTTGGAAGTGTGGTTAAAATACTGATACTTGTTTTAAAACAGTAACACTATAAACCTGGGGAGGTTTATAGCCCTGCCTGCCGCTACCCTGCGTGTCTTGCCTTGTTCTGAAGGGCCGCGGGTAAAGGGTGCAGACAGGCCTCAGTTAGGATTTTCAAGGACCCCAGCACACACACAGTCGAAATCAGCAGCCTCGAAACACGTGAGAAATGATACACACGCATGCACAC
Source organism: Cacajao melanocephalus (assembly GCA_963573385.1). Taxonomy (NCBI): domain Eukaryota; kingdom Metazoa; phylum Chordata; class Mammalia; order Primates; family Pitheciidae; genus Cacajao; species Cacajao melanocephalus. Next base: position 148,201 of record CAUYLG010019644.1, read on the forward strand.
ACACACACATACACACAAACACACAAAAATCAGAAGGGCTGATTTTATTTACTTAGAAATAACTTATTGAAATAACTTATTGAAAAAATTGCATAAAGTTGTTACATTACAAATCAAGAGTTGGTTGGTTGTATTGACAAACATGGCCCAGTTTCACTACTGTACATGCTGTACAGAACCAGTGTTTCTTCCAAAATACGTATTGTTCTCTTTTTCTCAACTTTTCCTGAATGTTCTCGAGTAACTTTGTGTATTCTTTTTGGTTGCTCTCCTTACAAACGTCTGCAGTGATGGCAGACGTACCCTGGGTTTTGCACTGGAGCTTTGACGAACTGTGACGCTGGAGCCTGGCCCTGCCCTGTCCCCATCTGTGTGTCGATGCCATCTGTGACGCATTCCCCATGAGTCTCGTCTGCACGCCCTAGTTGCATGGCACATGGTCTCCTAAGGAGAACACACTTCATGGGTCAATACCTCAGAGCTGGACACTCTGGCCTCAGTACTTGCTTCTCATTCTCAGGAGAAAGGGTCTAGATTCTGGTCACTGTTTGCCATTAACAGCAGCCACAGAGAGTCAGGAGTGTTGTGGACAACACAGTCTTTATTGCTGTGGTGAAAATAGTTGGGTTTTCAAGGTTTGCTTTTCCATCTCAGATCTGCCTGTGGAGAATTGGTTTGTGGGCTTTGTTTTTAAGGTGGGTTCCCAGGGACTCGCTCTGTGTTCCCTGATGCCCCCACCATCCTTGCCAACTGAGCCACCATCCGCTCAAACACGCAACGCGCCCAGCAGGCGTTGGGGCTCGGGAAGGCTGCGGTGCCCTTAGGACTGCGTCTTATTTGAGCTGTTGTGGCAGCTTCATTGGGGTTTTTTAAAGTCACACATGATTTATTTTTTTTAAATCATGAAATATTGGCAGTTTTGAGCATAAATGTGTTTCTCCTAATCCACCAAAAGGGGCCATGTAGTATTTTACTACTCCCCCTAGGTTTCGTGGGAACCATGTGAAATGAAGACAGGCACTTCTGTGAACTCAGAGTAACTGTGGCTCAGTGTTTGCAACGACCGAAACAGTGCCGTGAGCGGCCCAGGGCAGGGTCTGGGCTGGATGCCTGCCTCTCCTTTGAGAGAGGAGTTCATGTGGGGAATGCACCTCAGGGAAGGGTTTGTTTTGTTTTGTTTTGAGATGGAGTCACGCTCTGTTGCCCAGGCTGGCGTACAGTGGCTCCATCTCGGCTCACCACAACGTCCCCCCTCCTGGGTTCAAGTGATTCTCCTGCCTCAGCCTCCCAAGTAGCTGGGATTACAGGCACATGCCACCATGTCCAGCTAATTTTTATATTTTTAGTAGAGACAGGGTTTTACTATGTTAACCAGGCTGGTCTCGAACTCCTGACCTCGTGATCTGCCCGCCTTGGCCTCCCAAAGTGCTGGGATTACAGGCATGAGCCACTGTGCCCAACCTTCAGTGAAGGTTTTTACTTCTAGGCAGAACCCTCTCCTGCTGGTGCCCGCCATGTGAGGTTTACCTTGCTGTGAACATCTGGCAGCATTCTTGTGTGGGGACACTCTCCTTTGCCCCAAGGGCCAGCGAGCCATGCTCCAAGCATGGGCTATTGGTGGGTCCCATGAAAAGCACTGCTCGTTGCCTGGAGTAGTCACCAGCGGAAGTGTTGGGGTGAAACGTCTCAGGAGTCTTGCAGCCACTTATGTTTCTGGATCTCCCCACCTGACTGTGAGCCCCCTCCAGGAGGTGCTGTGTCCTGAATTGTGGAAATTTCTAGAGATACAAAGATGAGAACAAGACACAGCCCCAGCCTTAAGGAGTTTACAGTCCACTGGGAGAGGCAGACGAACTCGGCTCGGATGATCAGATTGTATTAATTGCACACCTCGGGTGGGTGGGGGTGCTGGAGATGGCAGGACCGGCTTATCCATTCCCATCTCCAAAGACAGATGCACAGCATCGGGCCAGGCTTCTTGGTTTGACCGAGGGCGCTCACCAAGTCAGACTTGAGGGAAGGTGCCCGCGCAGAGGTAGAGAAAAGCAGGGACAGTGTGTGGCAGGTGTAGGCCCCGGGAGGGGAGCAGATTATGGGGAGGGCCACTGATCTGCTGAGAGGTGAGGGTGGAGAGGGAGCAGAATTGTCCCACAGCGTGAGCAGATATTAAAGAGCCTTAAAGGGCAAAATGGCCCAGTCTGACTTGCATTTTCGCAAGCTCTTCTGGCACACTGGATGGTGTGCTGGGGCCGTCGGGGTTGGGGACGCGTGTGGAGATCGTGGTGCTGGGCGGGGCTGTGGGAGTGAAGGGCAGAGGGCGCTGAGGACCTGATCCTACTGCCATTCAAGGAAGAAGCCCAGCTGAGGGTGTGCGCCCCAGCTGTTTTGGGGGGAAGCCGAAGCCAGGTGGGCCCGGTGTTGAGCAGCGGGGCCTGGGCTGGGGGACAGGGAAGCCTAGTGAAGGAGGAGGCGCAGGGGATGTGGGAAAGGGCCAAAGATGGCCCACAGGAAGGAGCCCAAGATGCCTGGAGGAGAGGCTGGGGTCACAGAGACCGACAGAGGCTGCAGTTCAGGGCTAACTGATGGCGTTCACGGTCATCAATCCCCAGAGAGGGCCAGTGAGGCAAGGTGAGGAAGGGCTTAGCAGCCAGAGGGCACCCATAAGGCTCGTGCCAGATGCGGTTCCGTCAACTGAGGGCTGACACCAGATGGTAGCTGAGAATAGAGCTGCTCTGGGCTGGGAGGGGTGGGGGGCAGGGCTGAAGCAGGAGGGTGCTGCTGTGATAGGGGTGCAGACTGTAAGAGGCCGAAGCTGGGGACCCACTGGGCAGAGAATGAGGGGGCATGGATGAGAGCAGCCTGGGCAAGAACCCCCGCTCCCCTCTCCCCAGCTCAGAGGCCCTGAGCAAGTTACCCAGCCCCTCCATGTCCCAGTTCCCCCATCAGCCAGGTGAGGGTGCAGCACTCACTACCGTGCAGGACAAACGGGCAGCCTGCACAGTTCCCAGCTCACAGCAGACACAGATGCCACTCCCTTCACCTGTCCCCCCTCAGAGCGAGCAGACCCTGCCCACAGTCACGCTGTCCCGGGCACCCTGCCTCATGGAACCCTCACAGCCACCCTCCGGGGTGTCCCCACCCCCCACACTACACTCATGGAAACAGAGTCAGCCGGGCCCAGTGACTGAGAGCTGAGCCACGTGCGTCTCAATCCAGAGCACAGAGAGAGTGGAGAAGTCCCAGGCCGCCCGTGGGGGACAGGGAGGAACGGCGGGCTCACCCAGGCTGCAGTTGTGTTGGTGGAGAGCAAGTCACGGGGGATGTGATGAGAGGGTTTCATAATCAAGTTGGGAAAATGGGATAAAGGGGAGAGGGAATCGTGCCAGCCGCCTCGATGAGAGGACACGATCACGACAGGAAAGGGAAGGGAATCATGAGGTTGGAGGTCGCTGGCAAAGAATGGGTGGCCAGAGGTGAAGGTTCCCTCGGTGAGGCAGCTCCTGCCACCCAGCCCAGGGTGCGACCTAGCGCTTGGCTGCTCTTGTGCAGTCAGAGCCTCGGAGGCAGCGGGGCGTAGGCCAGGGTGTGGGCCCACTCTCCATCAGGTGCAGGCGGCCAGGAGGGGCTTGGAGGCGATCTCCGGGGCCAGCAGGGGACCGGCTGCTTTGCTGTCTCCACTGAGCGCTTTCTGGTTCCAGAAGTCAGCAAGGCGCGTCATGCTGCAGGTGTAGGCGAGTCTCCCACAGAGAGGGCTTCCGGCGGGAGAGGGCCCTGGGGGGCGGCAGGGGAGATGATGCGTCCCTGGCCAGGATGAGAAGCTTGGAGTTCAGAGCCTGGGCACCTAACAGAGTGACTCCGCACTTTGCATTGCAGTACACAATGTATAGTCAAGCCAGCACCGTGAGCATTCCGGTTGCAATGGAGACAGATGGGCCTTTATTTGAAGATGTGCAGATGCTGAGAAAGACAGTGAAGGACGAGGCTCATCAGGTAAAAGTGCACCAAGCTCAGCTGGGCGCCCATGACAGATTTGCTTAAGAAGTGCACATACTTTCGGTAGGCGATGTGATTTGCATCAGTTCCTTCTGTTTAAGCTGGAATTAAAAATTAAATTTTGCTAGTCTTATAGGAAACATTTTATCTATACATCTTAGTGATCAAATTACTAGAAACCGTTTTTAAGGATTAAGTATGTGCCTGAGATTTGTATCTCCATTTACTAACAGTAGTAATCCCAACTCTTAGCTCTTCTTTAAATGTTAACTCCAGCAAAATCAAAAGCTTCACAGCCATACCCATCCCTTGCTTTTCCCTCCACAGCCCTGTGGCTTCTGCTTTGGCCCAGAGATGCTACCTTTTAGCTCTTCGCAGCAGACGCTAACAACCCCTCTCCCTAAGGACACCTTGCCCCCTCACCCACCTCGCCCCCCTCCCAGGCACTGTCTTTCAGTGCTTATGTCACAGAGCTCCTCGGGTGACGCCCCTGCTCTCGTGGTTTTCTTCCCTTTGTTGTGGAGTGAACATGTAGATCACCCCTGATCCAAAGAGAGCCTCCTACCACTCTTCCTCCTAAATTGGGCATGTGGGCACTTAGGCTTTAAAGAGGACAGTTTACTCAGTTCCTGCTTGGGTTCAAGGAGCCTTTCAACTGCTGTGTTGCCCTGAGCATCCCTCCCTGTTTCAAATGCCTGTAAACTAAACAAGTAGTCCCAAAGGGTTTGGGGACCTTGGCCTTTCTCACTGAGAAACTTTAACCACTTTTTGATGAGCAAAAGAACTAAGGACATCCAGTTCTCAAATTCTGATGTGAAAAGTGAAAGTAGGCTGCTCTGCCTGTGGAGTCGCCATTCTTTTATTCCTTTTCTTTCTTAATAAACTCGCTTTCACTTTTTTTTTTAAGTGAAAGTAGCTAAAATTACCCCCATTAATGTATACTGTACACACACGGTTTATAAAGGTAGTGTCATTTGGAGCTCACTTAAACTGGGAGGGTTTTTTAATCTGTTAGTATTTGATTCAAGTAAATCCTGTTTCCCACCTGATCAGACAGGACAAGGCATTGCCAAGAAAGAGCACAAAGAGACGGCCTCAGGTCAGTGCCAACAGGCAGCCCTGAGCACCCGTGGCTACAGAGCGCTGGAAATGGGGCCCGTCTGAACCGGGCCATGCCGTCAGTGTAAAAAGCCCATGAGTACTCCAGCACTTACTAGAAAGAGTGTAAAAACATCTCACTTGTAGTTTTTTTAATTCTGTGTTGAAGTGATCATGTTTTGAATGTGCAGGTTGAGTATCCCTTATCCAAGGTGCATAGCACCAGAGTGTTTTGGATTTCAGAGCTTTGTAGATATTTGAATATTTGCATTCTGTTTACCAGTCGAGCATTCCTCATCCAAAACTTTGAAATCCAGAATATCCCAGTGAGCATTCCCTTGAGCGTCATATTGGTGCTCAAAAAGTGTTGGATTTTGGAGCATTGCAGATTTTCTGATTAGGGATACTCAACCCGGATGAAATAAAATATATTATTAAATGAACGCCCCCCCCCCTCCGATTTCTTTTTACTTTCTGAACGTGACTCCTAGAAGATCTAGAATTACACGGCTGGTGCTGTGTCCCAATTGGGCTGCGCTGGTCTGGGCTCCTTTCTCGGAGTTGCACAGGAAAGGGCTCATGGCACCCAGCCCCGTGGTAGCCATGGCTGTCTGCCTCTTCTGCCTTCTAATTCCCCAGCACAGGTTAAGAGCAAAATCGATGACTGAATGCTTCTTTCAGCTCATCGAAGCCTGAAAATACTAGAAATACAGTGGAAACGCTCACTGAACACTCTGAACATCAGAAACTAATTTTCTGACTGATCCAATTGGATTCCATACTTTCCTCACAATGAATGTTCTTAGCAATGAACAGATGTCATCAAAAATACGAAAATCTGTATATATTTCTCTCTTTGTGGGAATGTTAATGTTCTTCCTTCTTGATTTTTTTTTAATGACTCAGGAATTTCAGCTTGCCTTTTTAATCACCATTTTGATTTTATGGCTTCAAATTTGCTAAAGACATGTAAGCTGTCCTTGTCAGTGCCCACAAAAGGACATCACAGTCAGTGTCTCTCCTGTGAGGGGGGCTGCCTGGGAGTTTGTGACCATGTGTTTGTTTTTAAGACCCGAGGCTATCACTTAAAAAGCCAGTTCTTGGCCAGGTGCGTTGGCTCACACCTGTAATCCCAGCACTTTGGGAGGCCAAGGCGGGCAGATCACCTGTGGTCAGAAGTGCAAAACCAGCCTGGCCAACGTGGTGAAACCCCATCTCTGCTAAAAATATAAAAATTAGCCAAGCATGGTGGCAGGTGTCTGTAGTTCCAGCTACTTGGGAGGCTGAGGCAGGAGAATCACGAACCTGGGAGGTGGAGGTTGCAGTGAACTGAGACTATTCTATGGCACTCCAGCCTGGGCAACAAGAACAAAACTCCATCCCCACCCCCCAACCCCTTGCCAAAAAAGCCAGTTCTTACATATTAAATAGCTTAGGGTTGGGGAATTTTTCTTTTTGGTATAGCCTTTAACTTAGGTCAGAATTAAAGCTCGACAAAGAATAAACTATATCCAAAAGGTAATGTACCTGAAAGGTATGTACATATTTAAAATTTAGGTCCTGCTCTGTAGTAGATTAAGAACTTGATCAAGAATGCAAACCAAAATAGCATTCTCTCTTGAGTAAAGCTGCCTTTAAAAGTCAGCTCTAGTATTTGTATGATATTCGGGGCCCCAAAAACTTCCAACAGGTTGATCTGTCCACTGCCCTTGGGAAGTGGGCATGTCCCCTCCTGAGAGGCTTACCATATACTGTGACAGGAAGGAACCAGTCCTGTGGTCATCCACTTGTTTAGTTCTGAATACACACACAGGCAGGACAGTTCTTGGACAACTCCTGTAGCGTGTCTGCTTCCTTGTTTTCACAATCCTTGAGATTGTGTCCTGTAACTGGGCTTCCTGTGTGATGGACATTCTTATAACAGCAATTCCCTCACCTCATCCTTAGATCACTATGAATCATGTTCCTGAGTCAGAAGACTCAATATCATTGGGATGTCACTTTTCCCCAAATTAACGTAATCTCCATTAGAATCTCAGCAGGCTTTTTTCCTCAAGAAATCGAAAAGGCTAATTCTAAAATTCATATGGAAATGCAAAGGATCTAGAACAGCCAAAACAACTGTGAAAAAACGAAGCTGGAAGACCAACAACACTATGCAATTTCAAGACTTACCATGTGTGTGTGTTTGTTTTTGGAGACAGGGTATCACTGTGTCACCCAGGCTGGAGTGCAGTGGCGCGATCACACACTGCAGCCTCAGCCTCCTGGGCTCAAGCAGTCCTCCTACCTCAGCCTCCCAAAGTGCTGAGATTACAGGTGTGAGGCCCTGTGCCTGGCCTGACTCCTTGTAGATTTCTATGGATCAGTTGAATTCAGCCTATGAAGATATTCAGATGAAGATATTTATGAAGTCCAGTCTCTAGGTATAATATTTGAAATGGATAAATTCTGCTTTTTATTATTATTATTATTATTATTTTTATTTTGAGACAGGGTCTTGCTCTGACACCAGGCTGCAATGCAGTGGCACGGTCTTGGCTCACTGCAGCCTTGGCCTCCTGGACTCCAGCAATCCTCCCACCTCAACCTCTCGAGTAGCGGTGACTACAGGCACCACCACACTTGGCTAATTTTTGTATTTCTGGTAAAGACAGGGTTTCACCTGTTGACCAGGCTGGTCTCAAACTCCTGGTCTAAGTGATCTGCCCGCCTTGGCCTCCCAAAGTGCTGGGATTACAGGCATGAGCCACCAAGCCCCGCCGATAAACATAAGTTGAAAACGTTTGGAGCTGTTTTCCTGAAATTCTGAAAAACCTATCGTTAAAGCAAAAAGAAGGTTACCAGTTCAAGGCAGGCTGCGGTGAGCTATGACCACGCCACTGCTCTCCAGCCTGGGTGACAGAGCCAGACTCTGACTCTAAAAATAAAAAAAAGTACCAGGATGCGGGAAAAATGTATGTGCACAATTTGGTGACCAAACTGACATGAGAAATTATAGCTAAAAATTAAGCTCTTTTTGGTTTTTATATATAGTCATTTGAATATATTCAGTGCCCTTTTAATTTTCTTTTCAGCTAACTTTATTTTTCCAAAATAATTTCACATTTCTTTCAGATGATGTGAGTGTTGGGTAGGGACAGGGTGAGGGAGTCGAAGGCGTAGCTGGGGAGTGGGAAGGAGGCCCCGGTGCTGATGGAGGGAGCAGGCTGGATTTTTGTGGAGAAATTCAACCATGTATTTACCTATCCGTATTTACATTTCCTTCCGGAAACTAGTATAACCCTGTAACTAGTAGAACATCCAAAGAAAACTAGCAAATATCACTGAAATGACGTTTGTATCAGAGACATTTAAAATGTTTGCCATTCTCATTTTTAGCAGTCGGTCGGGAGAAAAGCGGTGCCAACCGTGCACGTGAGGGAGGGTAGAGAGACGGCAGGCGGCGGCGCAGGCGCTTGCTACGCAGCACGGAGAGCACGCGGGAGGCCTGCTTGCTGGGAAAAGCACTGATGAGTTAATGTGTACATGAAGTATTTTCCCTTTTGTCCATGTCATTCCAGCTCGTGATGGTCAAAACAAAATTAAAGAAATTTGATGGCTGGGAGGCCGGGTGCGATGGCGTATGCCTATAATCCCAGCACTTTGGGAGGCCGAGGCGGGCGGATCACCTGAGGTCAGGAGTTGGAGACCAGCCTGACCAATATGGTGAAACCTCGTCTCTACTAAATAACAAAAAATTAGCCAGACGTGGTGGTAGGCGCCTGTAATCTCAGCTACTGGGGAGGCTGAGGCAGGAGAACAGCTTGAACCCAGGAGGTGGAAGTTGCAGTGAGCTGAGATTGCTGTTCGCTGGGAAAATAATTGGGAAAAGCCTGGGTGACAGAGTGAGATTGCGTCTCAAAATAAATTAAAATAAAAAAATAATTTAAAGAAAGAAAGAAATTTGGTGGCTGGACACCATGGCTCATGCCTGTAATCCCAACACTTTGGGAGTCTGAGGCAGGAGAACTGCTGGAGGCCAGGATTTGAGACCAGCCTGGGCAACACAGCAAGACCTCATCTCTACAAAAAGAAAAGAAAATTAACCAGGCATGTTTTACATGCCTGTTGCCCTAGCTACTCAGGAGACTGAGGCCGGAGGATCCCTTAAGCCCAGGAGTTCGAGTCTGCAGTGAGCTGTAATCACACCACTACATTCCAGCCTGGGTGACAGAGACCCTGTCTCTAATAAAAAAAAAAAAAAAAAGTTTAAGAAATTTGTTCCCTTAAGAAATGTTAATTATTTCTGTCCCAAATTAAGTAGTAAAGTTTGAATTCACACTTTTATAAGAGGAAGAAAACTTGCAGAGCCATGTATGCCCAACCCTTGGTGTTTTTTTAGCACTTAAGGTTTACATTGAGCCTCCGGATCTGCCCGTGGGCTGCAGAGCAGAGTGACTTGTGTCTCCTGCAGTCCATTCCGCCCCCACCGGGCATGTTCACCTGCACACCCCCTCCACCAGGCCCTTCATCAGCCCCACCATCTGCATGCTGTCTTCTTCTCCCTGCCTCCTGTTCTCATTTTCTTCCTTTGTGGATAGTAAAATTATCATTCTCCGCTTTGCACATCATTTTAAACTGTCTGAGCAGAAAGGCCCAGATATGGCCACTGGCTTTCTGTCCTTTCAGAGGCTCTGGGGTCGTGTTTGTGTTCTCAGATTGCATTCACTGGTTCCAGCTCCAAGGTTTTTACTCTTGCCTTTTTCTATGAAAATGTTTCTTCTCTTTGAAGTGCCTGTTTCAGCCGTAATTACACATTTCAAATATATTAAAATCTTGGTTTTGTTTTGCTTTACTTTGTTTTACAGATCAACATAGAATGAGCATAAAATTCAGGGTAGAAATTCACCTCTGAGTTTCTCATGGGCTAAAGGCAGACATGCTTTACATCCTCACACGTTAACACGCTCCTACAAGTACTGTGATGGGGTCTTTTTTTTTTTTAAGTGAAACCAAAATTTCCTAGACTTTTAGGAAGACAATGGATTGGAAAAAAAAAATCTTTTTTTTTTCAATTTGATAGAAGTTTGAAATCCAATTTAAATATGTTTTTCATTCATTCTTTTTTTTTTTTCTTTTACCTCCAAGGAAATTTCTACTTTCTGAAATGCTTCTGTAGGGGACATGCCTATAAAATGGCTTTAATGACATTTATGAAATAGGTTGTTTATGAGATTTACTAAACTGCATGAATTCTGCAGATTAGAGGTACTGAATCCTTTATACAAGCACAGCACATTTGAGAAGACCAGAGTGCCAGTATTGAACACACAGGCCCTCACATGAGTCACGATTTTTAGTAGCAAGATATTTTTGGTGAATTTCCATGATAAGACATATGCCCTTTCCCTGTGGCCAGGGTGACAGTAGCAAGGGGGTGAGGCACATGTGCCTCGCAGTTGTCCTTTAACTTCCAACTCAGAAGTGAGCTTGCTTTTCAGATAGCTTAGTTTGGAGCCAACGCCATTGCATTTCTAATTCCAGGCACTGAAAGATCCGAAGAAGGACCGTCCCCTTGCACGCCGCAAGTCCGAGCTGCCTCAGGATCCCCACACCAAGAAAGCCTTGGAAGCTCACTGCAGGGCCGACGAGCAGGCCTCCCAGGACGGCCGCTAGCCTCCGGGGCGCCGCATCAGGGCTGGGCCCGCCAGTTCTTTTCTGGATTCTGTAGAAAATACATACTTTCTGTGCCATACCAATCAGTTACACTCAAAGTCAAAGCTTTCTTGGACCCCCTTCTGTAGGCAATAACGTGCGTCCGCCTCAGCGCGAGATTAGGAGTTCAAACAATGGTGACTTCCCAGAACCCGCTGGCAGAGCCGCGGGTTGACGACAGTGTCCCACAGTGTCGTCACCACCCCAGCGCAGTCCAAGTCAGACTATTTCACAAAGTCAGAGCGATAGGAAAGCACCCTGCCCATCATCCTCACATTCTCCCAAATGGAACTTAGGATCTTTTAACATAGGAGGTTCTGTGATAACATTAATGTTTTTTTCAAAGCAAAGGAACACTTTAACAAGTGTGGCAGATTTTTTAAGACTTTACAGCCTTTGAAATGGTTTCCATGTGATTGTTACGCCAGCAGTTCTCGTTCGTTTGTTTTTCAGTCTCAGTGACATGGCTCTTTGCTTTCGAGTTCTCACATGACATACTGGGAAAATGACAATCCTCAGGCGCTGGTCTTTTCTAAGGGATCTCTTTACTCTGATGAGTGACATGAAGACCGTGTCTCCTTCTCTTGTGTGTACCTAAAGCCATATTTCCAAGTCTGTGGTACTCCAGGATTCCAGGAGTAAGCTTGTAGAAGAAATTTATTTTAAAAGAGATTGCTCTGAAATGTATCTTAAAAGAGCTTGCTCTATCTTGACAGAAATTGGAGTTTAAAAATTATGTGTTCATATTTTTATTTGCAGATTTTGTTTCCATTCAACTTAAACATTGTTGCCCTTCAACAAGGCTCTTGAACTGATAAAATTATAGTCTCTAAGAATTCCACGTTTTATGGAAAGTTAGAACAAAATCATTTTGAGTTAAGCCAGTTCTTAGCGTAATGCAAGCTGCAGCTGCCTTTGAGCGTAAAGTAACCAAACAGCGTTGCACGGGCCGGCACTGCTGCAGCCTTCACTTAAGGCTGCAATGCGGTTCTGAGAGCTGGGAGGGGGCGCCAGCGAGGATGGTGTTCCATGGAGCTCTTTCTGTTGAGAAGAGCACACGTTACCAACACCTCGTAAGGAAAATACAGTGTCTGAGTTTTCATCGGTCTTCAAATGCTGCTATGTATTTCACAGACTTCCTTGCATGTATTGAGCTTCTGTTTTAGATGGAATAGCACAAGGAGAAAAATCTTTAAGCTTAGTGCTTTGTCTATTCCTTATTTCTCTCAGGGTGGCCAGTATTTTGACTTATTTATCCTGCTTGAAAGCTACGTGAGATGTGTACTGCTATTCTAAACACGTGATTCTAGTTTCTTTTATCTCTGGCATAAGATTATATAACTTAATGTTAAGTGTCTTGACGCATAAAAGACAAAATGTGGCTTCTTTTAGGATCTGTTTTTTCATTGAGGTCTCGGGTATCCTTTAAAAGATGGTGAGAAGCAGACACTGCTGCAGTGCTGCTGCCCACTGCTATCTTTAAAGCCACTGACAATGCTTCTGTCCTCGTGTCTTGGAGGAAAATCACCGGGGGGGAGGGGACTTCTCGTGTCAAGAGCAAGCGCAGGTATGAAATGCAAAGATTGCCCCAGCTGAAAGTGGACAAGTCCACTTTGTGAGATGAACACTTCCTGAGAAACTTGACAAGTATCTCTCCATTTTACCATTATGAAATCTATAATTTAAAAAAAAAACAGTTTAGATGCCTTCTCCTTTTGAGGGAAAAAGGGTGCTTTTTATTGTATAAAGCAGCGTCTTATGTATTTTGATATACCATTGTTTGAACTTCCGTCTTTAGCTGATAGATTCTCAAATATCCTTGATTTTGGATGTTCAGTATGTTTGTGAGAGGGTTTCTGGGAAGACTCTCTTTTTGCCCTAGGGAAAAAGCAGAACATCAATGTTTGGGTGACTGTGTAAAGCTCAATGTGTAAGAACATCTTTTTGTCTAGGTTTTATTTCTGCTCTTTATTGAAGACAAACACTCACCAAAAAGAAAAATAAAAGTTTTGAGAGAAACTAATTTTCTTTGGCAAGAGTATTACTTAATATTTTGGCCTCCTAAAGTTTCCCTCGCTAGTACTCGGACTCCTGTGCTCTTTGTGCAGCTTACATATCATTGTATAGAGACCGTTTATTCTGTACCAACCTGATTTCAAAGTACTGCATTGAAAATAAACTGGTGACTGTTTTTCTTCATAAAGTTCTGCATTTGGCATCTTCACTCTTTCCAAAATGTATCTGTACATCAAAAATGTCACTATTCCAAGTGTCTTTTTAGTGTGGCTTTAGTATGGCTTCCTTTTAATATTGTACATACATTGTATCTTTGTTTTATGGTAATAAGTAATAAAAATGTAGACTTCATATTTTGTACAAAATGTCCTATGTACAGAATAAAAAAAGTTCATAGAAACAGCAAATATAGGTAAGTGGCACAATTATTTTTCTTTAGAAAATATCTGTAACTTTATGCTTTAGTGAAATGTTAAGTACCTACATATTTTTTAACATTTTGTAATTCAAAACTTTTTGTTTTGACATTGTTTATGAAGAGAAACTTCATACACTTGCCATTTAATATGCTCTTTTATCTAATTTTCAAAAACTCTAAAAAACAGTGTATCATATGGACTAAATAAAGAACATGTGAATTTTATTGCTCATCATGAAACTAAATTTAGCCATGGTGTTGGGCAAGCTGGCTCTGATGTTACCAGGTTCCCGTTAGGTCAGGGCCGTCCGCACACAGGGGAGCTGACAGCGGATGGCCAGTGATCTCTGACCAGCCCTCCTAGAGCGCTTGCTGTCTGCGCCTGTTGCTAGCCACAGCTGTTCAAAGCTAAGTCTATCCGCTGATTTTTTACTTAGTGGAAAAGGCAGAGTGACTTTTTATAGACCACCTCTTGGTTTGGTTTTGGTTTTGGGGCTTTTTTGAGTAGGAAAAGTTGAATCAATACAGTTTATAGAAATGAAAGTCTTGAGAATGGGAAATTGCCGAGAGTGTGAATTTGGAATCCTAGTCCACCTACCTGCTTCTCCACGGAGAGATCACCATCCTCACTGACGCTCTTGAGAGAAGCCCGTGGAAGCGGGGTGAAGCACTGATCTCCTCGTGTTGTGGCTGTAACCTCACCTCCCCATAGCTACGTGTGGTCAGCGCCAGCTGGCTTGGGAGGGCAAGCTTTGTGCTTGGGCTTCCTTCTCTACCCAGTGGTGTCTGCGCTCCCTTCGCGTGACAGAGATGCAGGCACTGCCACTCACTGCGGCTGGGGCACGTGGATGAGGCTGAGACCCAGACAGAGTGTGGTCTTTGGCCCAAGGATCCGGTAACTTTGCTGGCTATTTTGAAGAACCACACACACCCCACTTACACCTAAAAGCAGGCACACTGGCCAGAAGACTTCACATCCTGCACCGCTACTCACATCGCTGTTTGCGCAGCCTAGATGTTTGCCCACTGCGTTCCTTATGCCCCATCTTGAAGCTGGAGGAAACCTGGTGTTGAGTAACTTCCTACAGCTCGAGAGTTCTTGAGAGGATGTACCAAGTAGAAGCACGCTGCTGCTATTTTGGGGTGGCAAGAAGCATAAAGGCAACACTGCACTGGCTTCACGTCTCCTTCCGTGAGGGCTGGCATCACCCGTCAGCAGTAATGACAAGGAGAACTCATATTTCTTACCACTGCCTTTATGCCAGGGCCGTGGTGGGTGCCTCATGCCCGGGGCTAATTTACTTAGTTTTCACAACCCACCAAATAATTTACCACTCCTCCTCACTCACAAATAAGGAAATTGAGGCACACAAAGGTGAAGTCACTTGCTCGAGGTCACACGAATACCAACTGGAGCCAGGTTTCAACCCAGGCAGCGTGGCCTGGGATCCCCGCCCCCACCACCACGTTACATGATGGAAATGCCTTCTAGACGGGCAGCATCACGGGCAGTGATGAACACAGGTAAAGGCCTGGGGACATGCCTGCAGCGCCATGCCAGGCCATAGGAACACCCCCAGGGGGACAGTGTGGAGTTATGGTATTGTCATCCTGAAAGAAGAAACTGAGACAGACTAATATAGGGAGAGGCCAGGCGCCATGGCTCATGTTTGTAATCTCAGCTACTCGGGAGACTGAGGTGGGAGGATCACTTGAGCCGAGGAGGTTGCGACTGCAGTAAGCCGAGATCTCACTACTGCACGCCAGCCTAGGCGACAGAGCAAGACCCTGTCTCAAAAAGAAAACATGGGGAGAGAGCTTATTTGGGCCCAGGTTGAGAGCTGCAGGCTGGGAAACGCTTCCAAGTTGCCTTGAGAAATGCTCTGGGGATAAAGAGAGAAGCTCCAGCATTTAAAGGGAAAAGGACAGATCAGGAAAGGGGCCATTACTCAAGTTGTTTTCAGGCGTTCTCATTGGTTGACAGAGACGCTTGATGAGTGATTGGCTCTACATGGTTGAACTATAGCCCACGAGTTACGACGTCTGGCATGTGTCATTGTTAGATGCATGCATAGCTCTCGGTGCCAGTCTAGAGCCCACACAGCAACCTTCGGATGATTTTCCAAGGCAGGAGGGGGAGTGGGGTGTGGCTGCTGTCTCACTCCAGTGCCTCTGGGCCTGATTGCTTAAAGGGTGCTCAGCTTCCTCAGGTAAAAAATGTTTCCTTCTCATCCTGAACTCCAGGTGAAGCCCTTGCATCTGCATTCGCCACCACTTGACCCTGGGGAGAACCCCGGGCCCTGCAAGGTAGGGGGTACCCAGGATCATGGGCCCCAGGGTATGTCCTTCATGACTGTTGCCCCATGAGACACCCAGGGCTGCCCGGAGCCCCTGCTCGGCCCTGTTATTGCATTGGGGAGCAGCCCCTATGGAGATAGTGTCAAGGGACAGCTGTGACAGCTGTGGGCTGATGGTCTACTTGACACCCAGAACCAGAAGAGCTCGACTCCAGTCCAGCGACTCCCGTTCCTCAGAGGCTATTGTTTTCTTTTGTTTTGTTTTGTTTTGTTTGTTTGGAGTCGGAGTTTTGCTCTGTCCCCCACACTGGAGTGTAGTGGCACAATCTCGGCTCACAGCAACCTCCGCCTCCGGGTTTCAAGCAATTCTCCTGCTTCAACCTCCTGAGAAGCTGGGATTACAGGTGCGCACCACCACGCCTGGCTAATTTTATATTTTTAGTAGAGAGAGGGTTTCACCATGTTGGCCAGGCTGGTGTTGAACCCCTGACCTCAGGTGATCCTCCCACCTCGGCCTCCCAAAGTGCTGGGATTACAGGCGTGAGCCACTGCGCCTGGCCTGAGGCTTTTGTTTTTATGTAAGTTTGGATTTTATAAAACTTTAATTTTTTTTTTTTTTTTGAGATGGAGTGTAGCTCTGTTGCCCAGGCTGGAGTGTAGTGACATGGTCTTGGCTCACTGCAACCTCTGCCTCCCGGGTTCAAGCAATTCTGCCTCAGCCGCCCGAGTAGCTGGGATTACAGGCATGCACCACCATGCCCAGCTAAAAACTTTAAAAATTTTTTTAAACAAACATACGAAATTTCAGCACTTTGGAGACCACCAACACATTAGCCTCTGTAAAAATTCAGCTCTTATTTAACATTTGTGGGTTTATATAAGATTTCATTTGGAAGAAAAAAAATGGATTCCACTGTCAAAAAGTTTGAAATCTACTAAGCTTAATTCAGCTCCTTTTTTAGAGAGGAGAACAGGCATAGAGGTGCCGAGATGGGCCCAAACTGACTGGAAGCCACGTGCCCCACCCCCCACTCTCATAGGACTTTCTGCTGCGTGTAAAAAGCATGATGTAAATTCCACAGAACTTGGGGGTGGGGGTGGGGGCGGGGGCACATAAAAGCTGCATGATCTCTATAATTCCTGTTTTTCTACTTCCAGGGCTTCCTGGTCATGGTTTAGGGTGGTTGCTCTTGAGGGTTTTTAGAAATTCACAGGCAAATAAACATAAGCTGGGGCTGAACCAGGCGAAAGGATTTGTGTATTTTTATAGGGTAATGTGTAACAAATTGATCACTCGTCAATCCAAGAGGGGTTTTTGTTTATGTTTTGGGGCTTTTTTTTTTTTTTAGAGATGAGGTCTTGTTCCCCAGGCAGGACTCAGACTCCTGGGCTCAAGCAATCCTCCTGCCTCAGCCTCCTGAGAGCTGGGACCACAGGCCTGTGCCACCACACCTGGCAATCCAAGAGTTTTTTGACCTATCTTCTTAATTTCTGTAATAAAAGCAGCCAGCAACAGATACTGTTGGTGCACACACAGCGCAGCTGTGATGGAAAAAGAACAATGGAAGGGGAATGAGGAGGACCGGCGCCCAGGAGCCCCAGAGACGCTAAATGGGCACTTTACAGCCGACAGCGCTGCTCGGGTGCGTCTGCATCCAAAAGCGTCTCACACACTCACGCATGCACACACACACACCACCCCCGAGGCAGAATGTGGATCAGAGGGGGTGTCAGGCAAGGGGAGGGTTAGGCCGGATCCTGGCGCTAAAGCCTAGCATTGGGAAGTCGAAGGCTGATATTCCCCCTCCACCTTTCTAAGGTGTGGTGACCTCATCCATCTTCATTTCTGCCTCCAAAACAAGGGTCCCTTCCTGCTGGTGAGCCCCCTGCTGACTCTCCCTGCGGGTTCCCCTCTGTGCACTTCCCTGAGCTGGAGCTTCCATGTCTAATGCCACCCAGGCAAGCCCGCCCTCCAGGTACCTCTTAGGTGTTTAGGTGCCTGTTGACAATGGGTCCTCAGTCAAGGAGCAACCCCCAGAGTGAGTGCCATACCTGAGGCTCAGAACAGGGTCACCTCCTCCTTCCAAACAGGAGTTGATGCTGAGGCTGGAGCCTCTTTAGACCAACATGGCCCCACAGCCCACAAAACCAAGGCTGACCCCAGGGCTTGAGCTGAAATCAAACCGTCATGTATGTCACGTGTTCCTATCAGATGACTTGTAAGAAGGCCGCCTTGTCTCCAGTGCTGTCAAAGCCCGTGTGATGCTCTAGCGAATGCTTTGCCGGGAAACCTAGAGGTTTCTTCTTTCGGGATTGCTTTTTTGTGAGTTTCAAACAAACAGACTAGAATAAAAAGCCTGCCACATGAAACTGACATCATAATTAAATAAGACCATAAGAGGTCAGTGTGAGACAGGCGTGAGGAGCAGAGGAGGGACATGGGGCCCACCTGGAGCCTGTCCTCTACCTGGGACCTTCCCAAAGTCTCCGACCACCCCCAGGCTCAAGAGTATAACAGCTCGCATGGAGTACTGCCAACCAGAGACACTTACCCAAGCCTTGGTGTCCAGGGTTTTATTGGGGGTTAATCATGTGTACGTGATGGCCTCAGTGTCCAGCCCCTCAGAGGTGGAGCCATCCCATGTGGCTCGAAACCCCCAGCATAAATCATGTTGTTAGCATACACTCTCCAGCAGGGCACAAGGCGCCCAGCTAAACAAAGGCACTCTCACCAGGCACGGCATCCAAGGGCCTCTCGGCTACTGCAAAGCTGGGAAAAAGGCCAGATGGCTTTTTGAACAAGGTTGATCCTTTACTGAACAGCTGTCCTCCCCACAAGAGGAACTGGAGCACAGAGGGGCTCATCTGCTTGGCCGAGGTGGCTAAGGGCAGTGTGGGGGGTCCCACAGTCATCCTAGGATCTCCCTAACTCAAAGCTCTTCCCTCTACACAGCAAGAAGGGACTTCCCAGCTAAACGGGGATGCCTGCTTTCCAGTGAATCTGAGAAAGGAGAAGCTTCCACAATGAGACTACATAACTTGCTGAGGAGAAGGAGCAGAAGTTGCCTTCAGAATGTGGACCACGCTCAGTAATTCAGAGACAAAACATCCCATACCTTGAAATAGCCGGGAGAGGACTTTTATTTTATATCAACATTAAATACATACAGGTAATACCTCGCTTTATTTTCCTCCCCAACTTAGAGTCTAAATGTGTGGCAAGCGTGTTCATTGCTGGATAAGCATCTGGTATGGTCTAATTGGCAGTAAGTAGGGGAGTGGGGGCCGGGCACGGTGGCTCACACCTGTAATCAATCCAAGCACTTTGGGAGGCCGAAGTGGTAGATCACTTAAGGTTAAGAGTTTGAGACCAGCCTGGCCAACACGATGAAACCTTGTCTCTACTAAAAATACAAAAAAATTAGCCAGGTGTGGTGGTCGGAGCCTATAGTCCCAGCTACTCATGAGGCTGAGGTAGGAGAATCACTTGAACCTGGGAGGCGGAGGTTGCAGTGAGGCGAGATTGCGCCACTGCACTCCAGCCTGGGTGACAAGAGCAAGACTCCATCTCAAAAAAAAAAAAAGAAATGAGCCAGGTGTGGTAGTGTGCGCCTGTGATCCCAGCTACGCAGGAGGCCAAGGCAGGAGAATCGCTGGAACTCGGGAGGCGGAGGCTGCAGTGAGCAGAGATCGCGCAACTTCAACCCAGCCTGGGTGACAAACAGACTTCATCTCAAGAAAAGGGAGTGGGAAGTTTTCAGGGAACCCAAGAGCCTGAGTCTTCCTGAATTATCTTTCCAGCAAGGTGAAAGCCCAACAGACTCTCTGGAGGGCAAAAATCTCAGGCAGAAGAAACTTCTGTGACTGCATTCACTCACTGTAACAACCCGCGGCCCCACTGCCCCAGCCGAGGATGAGGAAGGCAACCGTAGCTGCCGCTCCCACGAGCGGCTTTCTCCAGCCTGGAGACCGGCGTGACTCCATCATCTCATCGTGAGTTGCTCGGGGTGGGAGGAGACCTCGCGGCCATGTTAGGCAGCCCGTGGCTTCCTCGGTGAGGACAGCCGGGACCACTGAAGCCCAAAACCCTCAACAGCAATTAGCGGCACAGCAACAGTGTCGGGAAGACCCCAATCTCTCAACTCCTAGCCCCGCACCTGTGTCAATATGGTACCGCGGTGAGACCCTAAATCTGCTCCACCAAAGCTGACCCTGGGACCGGTGGTGGATCTCTGATGGCCAGGAGGACCCGGTGGTTGCCAGGGTCCCCACAGCCAGTCTGCAGACCTGTCCCAGGCATGACAGCGCTTCCATGTCCTCATCAAAACAAGAGAAAAGACAGCTGAGCTGGCTTATGCCTGTAATCCCAGCACTTTGGGGGCTGAGGTGAGCAGATCGCTTGAGGCCAGGAGTTCAAGGCCAGCCTGGCAAACATAGTGACACCCCGTCTCCACTAAAAATAAAAATTAGCTGGGCATGGTGGCAGGTACCTATAATCCCAGCTACTTGGGAAGCTGAGGCAGGAGAATCACTTGAACCCAGGAGGCAGAGGTTGCAGTGAGTGGAGATCATACCACTGCACTCTAGCTTGGACAACAAAGTGAGAATCCATCTCAAAAAAAAAAAAAAAGAAAGAAAGAAAGGGAGGGAGCAAATATGATGAAATGTCAACACCTGGAGAATTTGGGTGAGGTGGATATGTGGCCCCTGAGGCAGGAGGAAAATCGGGACCGTGCCATCACAGAAGCCGGAAGTCAGCATTTTCAAACCAGGAGAGTGAGCGGCCAGTGCCTGCTGCTGAGAGGTCAAGTAAAAAGAGATAGAACTGTGCCACTGGATTCAGCAACATGGAGGTTGCTACTGATCTTGGAAAGAGAAAGTTCCATGATGTGGTGAAGTTGGAAAGCAGCATGGACGGTGAGGAAGTGGAGAGGGATGTCTTACACGGGTCATCACTCCATCCTGGCCAACATGGTGAAACCCCATCACTACTTAGAAAAAAAAAAAAATTAGCTTGGCATGGTGACACACACCTGTAGCCCCAGCTCTTGGGAGGCTGAGGTGGGATGATCACTTGAACCTGGGAGGCGCCACTGCACTCCAGCCTGGGTGACAGCATCATCACGTAAGAGACATTTTGGTGATTAGGGAACAGAAAACAGAGCCCAGCTGTAGGGGGACTGGTCAGAAGAGGAGATTTTAAAAGAGCAAACACTGGAACACATCTGTGTGTGATGGGCACAAGCCCAAACGGTATTTATGAAGGGGGCAGGTACTAGAAGCCAGGGAGGGTCTTAAACAGGAGCAGAGGATCCATGTTAACAGAAGGCGGAAAAAAATGTAAGGAGCTAATGCAGGTAAATATATAGATTTGGGGGTGGGTGGATTAAGGAGTTGCCCACTGATGCCCTCAAGTTTCTCCACAAATTATGAATGTTGAAGTGAAGCTTTGCTCAAGAATTTAAAGTGAAACTAATGGTATGCTTCTCTGTGGCCACACAGTACTAGGGAGGCTGGGGGAGTGGAAGACCCAGAACTGCTGGCCATCTGCATGCCCCTTTCCTAGGAGTGAGGTTTTCCTCAGTGACTGGCACCATTTGCCCTGTACTTGTCCTTTCAAGGGAGACTATGGATGATGGCCCAGAATTGACAAGAGGTAACTGGCACTTCTCCTTCTAAAGAAGTGGGGTGGCTGGGTGCAGTGTCTCACGCCTGTAATCCCAACACTTTGGGAGGCCAAGGTGGGCAGATCCCCTAAGGTCAGGAGTTCTCGACCAGCCAGACCAACATGGTGAAACCTGTCTCTACTAAAAATACAAAAAAGTAGCCAGGCATGGTGGCAGGCACCTGTAATCCCAGCTGCTCGGGAGGCCGAAGCAGAAGAATCACTTGAACCCGGGAGGTGGAGGTTGCAGTGAGCTGAGAGCGCACCATTGCACTCCAGCCTGGGCAACAAGAGCAAAACTCCATCTAAAAAGAAAAAAAAAAAAAGAAGGGGGTGGTTGGTGGAACTTTGTTTCCTCCCACAGAGCCTCCCTGGGAAAGCACCCCTCTAAACTGTGACGAGACATCAAACAGGTAATTACCAGAACACTCAACAGAGCTGTGACAACGAAAAGTCCCGATGCTGGGGACCCGCATCTGTACAGCTTTCTAGCTCACCCTTGGTAGGCAGGCTCTAAGGCGGAGTTTTTTTGTTTTGATGAAACAGGGTTTCACTCTCACCCAGGCTGGAGTACAGTGGTACAATCTCGGCTCACTGCAACCTCCATCTCCCCAGTCCAAGTGATCCTCCCATCTCGGCCTCCTGAGTAGAGAGACTACAGGCACATGCCACCAGGCACAGCTAATTTTTATATTTGTTGTAGAGACGAGTTCTTGCCATATTGCCTAGGCTGGTCTCAAACTCCTGAGCTCAAGCAATCTGCCCTCCTAGGCCTCCCAAAGTGCTGGGATTACAGGTGGGAGCCACCACACCCAGCCAAGAAGTTTCTTGACATCAGAGTGGAGTAGCAATTTCAGCTCCATTTGCCTCTCAGTGCTCTCATCCGTGGAAAGATGATTCCTACCTTGTATGTCTTCAGGAGGATTAAAGAAAGGACCGTGTACAGCAGGCAGAGGAAGCTCAGCAGATGACACCTGCTGTCATTATCACTGTCCTATCCCTATTTCACACTGAGAAAACAAAGCTCTCAGAACGAAAGGGGTCCACTGAAATTAGCAGCCCTGGTGGGACAAGAGATTCCAATGGTAGCGGGGAAGATGGGAGAAAACGGCATTTTAGTTTATTGCTGATGGCTATGCAGATTGGTACAACTCTTTGGAAGGCTTTTTAGGTAATGTTTAAAATGGTTAAAATGTCATACTTTTGACTCTGCAATTCTGCTTCTAGGAATTTAGCCACCAGCACTTGCACAAAAGAATGACAGCTGCAAGCCTGAGAATGCTCACGATAGCATCATTCTCCATATTGAAAGAGACATCAAAACTGAAGAAATCATTAAATGAATAAAAGTGCATCCTGGCCAGGCATGGCAGCTCACATCTGTAATCACGGAAACTTGGGAGGCCAAGGCAGGTGGATCACTTGAGGTCAGGAGTTCAAGATCAGCTTGGCAAACATGGTGAAACCCCATCTCTACCAAAACAAACACAAAAATTAGCTGGGTGTAGTGGCGTGCACCTGTAGTCCCAGCTACTTGGGAGGCTGAGGCAGGAGAATCACTTGAACCTGGGAGGCGGAGGATACAGTGAGCCAAGATCGTGACATGGCACTCCAGCCTGGATGGCAGAGCAAGACTCTATCTCAAGAAAAAAAAAAAGTGCACCCTGAGAACTGCAGACCTCTCAGCACATGACAACTCCATTCTAGCCTCTGCACTAAGAGATGACCAAACACTAGCATGGCTTCTAGAAGCACAAGGTCCTAGGATGACCCCAGCACCCCCATTACAATGCCTGCCAGAGCTCAATGGTGCCAGGAGAATTTACTACTTGTTTTGACCAACACCTAATGATAGACCCCTGGGATCTCCCTTCAAGCATTTACTAAAAATGGCTTACAAATATGAATCCCACCTCTATCCCTTTGAGATGTCTATGTATATCCTTCAGCTCAGGAGTGTCTTTCTCAAGGACCTGAAACCCAACCTTTTGAAATGTTCATAAGGAAGGTAAGACTCCTCCAGTCTCTGTGGGAAGACAGAATCCTAACTTCTATAATTGACAGCTGGCCTAATCACATGAGATTGACCAACCCTTTGTGATTTTTCACTGGAGTCCGTTCTCTCGCAGGTGTTCCCTTTGCTCGTTTCCTCCCTCCCTCTTGCCTCCTTTCCTTCTCATTATTATCCTTCTCCCCTGTTTTAACCACTTGTAAAGTCTCACCTATCCACAGTGTTGCTATTTTTTTTTTTTTTTTTTTTTGAGACGGAGTCTCACTCTGTCGCCCAGGCTAGACTGTAGTGGCGTGATCTTGGCTCACTGCAACCTCCACCTCCCGGGTTCAAGTGATTCTCCTGCCTCAGCCTCCCGAGTAGCTGGGATTACAGGCACCCGACACCACGCCCAGCTAATTTCTGTATTTTTAGTAGAGACGGGGTTTCACCATGTTGGCCAGGCTGGTCTCGAACTCCTTACCTCATGATCCGCCCACCTCAGCCCCCCAAAGTGCTGGAATTATAGGCTTGAGCCACCGCGCCCGCCCTGACCGAGCTATTGACTGCTTATCCTGGAGTCTAGGATCTCTCTGGTGCCAAATGTGAGACGCCCACAGCCTCTCCCCACATGTCCAACCTGTCTCGGCCGCTAAATCGTGAGCTCTGTGGGAACTTTGCCCAGGCTTGTTTTGTTCACCATCGTGTCCCCAGTGTCTGGCACTGTGCTCAGCCCCCTCCACGCCCTCAGTCAAGTTCAGTCGATGTTTGATAGAAAGATGAAGAGAGACTAGTTCGGTCAGAGAGAAGAGCATGATCACAGGAGGAAGGCGTTCAATCAAAAGCTGTGTGCAGGGCCAGGAGCGGTGGCTCACGTTTGTAATCCCAGCACTTTGGAAGGTCTAGGCGGGAGGATCGCTTGATCTCAGGTGTTTAAAAGACTAGCCTGGGCAACATGGTGATACCCCGTCTCTACTAAAAATACAAAAATAGCTGGGCGTAGTGGAGCCTGCCTGTAATTGTAGCTACTCGGGAGGCTCAGGCAGGAGAACCGCTTGAATCAGGTAGGTGGAGGTTGCAGTGAGCCCAAATCGCGCCACTGCACTCCAGCCCGGGCGACAGAGCGAGACTCCGTCTCAAAAAAAAAAAAAAAAAAAGATGTGTGCAGGTAACAGCAAGTAGTCCCAAAAGAGTAGACCGAAGTGTGTGCAGAGGGTAACACTTGAGATATTCGCTTCTGTATAATTAGCACCTTTGGACGTTGCGTCAGGCTCTGTGCTGACAAAGAGCGCACTGACGTCCACATTAGAGCCCTGCCAGTCCGGTGATGGTACCCAACATTTAAGTGTGATAGAAGCCACACACCACCCCAAAAAGAAGCACCCACAACAACCTATATACTGCATATAATTTGAAGGGGGTCACGGCCCCAGAAGCCCAGCCATGGACCACGGTTTAAGTACCCCGAGTCCAGCTGGAACAATAAACACGAAATGAGCCGTGACGGAAATAAGGAAGGAGCCGACAGCTTCAGAGGCGGTCACAAGGAGAGGGCCTTAGAGTCAGGGAGGGGATGACAGTGGGCCCAAACTTCTCTGGGGCCCAGGAAGAGAGGAGCTCGTTCTCTCCTCCAGGATACAGGGAGCCGACTGCTAGATCTTGGCAAGAAACGCCCCAATCTCAAGGGCGGCACCGAGAGATGACGCAAGTGGCGTCCCAGGCTGCGCCAATGCGGGACCGCCCCGCCTCCGCCCAATGCATTGTGGGAGCTAAGGGCACCTGTCGGACACCCAATCTCGCGAGAGAGCGAGATCCACCCGGAACATAGCGGCGAGAACGCGTGGGCCCTCCTTAGCAAGAGTCCCGTCCCACGGCGGGCATGGGCCGATCATAATTCCTCTCCCCCTTGGCCGCTGGGATTGGTCTGACGCTGCACATGACCGGACTGCGGGACACGTGACCGAGCCGCCGTGGGTCTTGTGACCCACCTGGTATAGTGTAGGAACAGAGGTTTTGCTCCGGCGGGAAAGGGCTGGCGAGATGTCGGTCTGAGACCGGGGTTCGGAGACTGGCGGGGTTCGGAACAGCCGAGCTAGCGGACTGCTGGCTTGGCCCTCCGCTCGCGGCCGGGGGCAGGGCGGGTTAGGTCACTTGCTAAGGAAAGAACCCAAGTAACCTGTCACGTGTCCCTCTCCCAGTGACTTGGACCTCAGGTCCCTAGCCAGTGAAGTGGGCCCAGTGCTGCCCGAAAAAGGGTGCTCTGGGGCTTGCCTGAGAAGGGACGCGTGGAAGTGCCCTGCCGAGTATAAACGGGGTGATGGCCTCGCGGGACGGAGCGGCCTGGGAAAGCTCGCCGTGGGTTGGGTTGCGGAGCGGAGCCCCAGGGCCTCGGCTGTCTTAGTGGGTATGTGGCGAGTCCGACGCCACTAGGTGTGGATCACTGGCTTTTGTTATCTTTACGACCTCAGTGAGGATCAGAAGTGTCCGCGAGCCCTGTAGGAGAGGCCTGGCTGAGGGCGCACAGCCTGGAGAAACAGGGCTGGACCCTGCTAAACCCACAGACCCTCCGCCAGGTCGCTCTTGCGAGGCAAGAAGCCAGGGTTGGCGAGCCAGCTGGGAGTGCCCACCCCCTCCGTGCGTTTTGGAGTCAGCCAAGCCTCAGCAACACCCCAGCCTGTCCAAGATACTGATGACCCTGGAGGCCGGGGCCTTGGCTTCTCCTTCAGGGTCTCCTCCCCACGGCGGCAGAGCTGTCTGCGTTTTGAGCCCTTTATACCAAGGGCATAGGGGCCGCAGGCCAGCGCCAGCAAAAGAGGAGAAGCAGAGAGAATGAGGAAGCTGGGAGCTGGAACGGGAAGGAGGGAGCGAAATGGGCAAAGGCCCAACGAAAAACAACTCCCCCCCTCCTAAGCTTAGTTCATTTAACTCTGTAAATAGCTATTGAACATGCCTACTGGATGCCAGGTGCTTTTTCTGGGCACTGGGCAGCTGGCGTTAAACAAGAGGCAGAAAACCCTGCCTTCAACAAAATCTATGCTGTGTTGAAGTAAGTGCTACAGGGAAAAGCTAAAGAAGGAGAGAGAGGTGGGAAGGGTATAGAGGGTGGAGAGAAATTTACAAAAGAGGCAGAGAGGGCTTTACTGAGAAGGTGACGAGGAAGGAAGTGAAGGAAGGGCATTGCAGGCCAGGGGCTCATTGTGTGCAAGGGCCCTGGAGTGGAAGTGATCATGCAGTGGCGTGAGTGTGGGTTTGAGTAGTAGGTAATGGTCAGAGAGGTAATACGTGGCCACCAAAAGGACTCAGTGACATAAAGGCATTGCAGGATTCTAAGAACTGACGTGGTCTCTGCATTGTAGTGGGTGCACTCTGCTGGTCTGTTGAGAATTAACAACTCTGAGGCCAGAGTAGGGGCAGAGAGCCCTTGGAGGATCAGGGGCTACAGAGATAATCCAGAGATGAGGGTGGCTTGGACCACTGTGGTAGCAGTGCAGAGAGGGAAAGGGAGCTGGGTTTTGGAGGTATTCCGAAGAAAGAATTGGATGATTGCCAGTTCCAGATGACTAAGCATAGGTCCACTGTCCTGGAGACCTTTCTTCTTGAAGGCACCTTCCCTTCACTTCTGCTTCAAGTTTCCATTCCACAGAGGGACAGAAACTCAATCTCAGTCCATCTAGGATCCCACCCTTCAGTTCTGGGGGTTGTGGCAGTCAAGTCATGTGTGGTAGGTAAGGGTGGGAAACCTGGTCCCCTGTCACCTTGTCCGTCTGCACTGGCATCTGCAGAGGCCATCTGACTCCAGGATGGTCCACATCCAGCTTCCCTTCAGCTGCCTCCACACCTGCTGCTTTGTAACTGCCAGGTGGTTTTGCAGGGTCCAGCCCCTTGGGGTCTAGTGGGTGTTCTTTTGTGTGCGGAGACAATAGATCGCAGGAAAGAAAGACATGAGGACACAGAGATAAGAGGAGAATTCAGCTGGGCCCGGGGACCACTGCTACCGAGTCTCGGAGTCCAGCTGTGTTCCCGAACGCCTGGACACGCTGATATTTATTGTATACAAGGCAGGGGGGCAGGGTCAGGAGAGTGACTCATCTAACATGATTGGTAGGGGTTAAGCAAATCACATTATTACAATACAGGGGACCACGTGGGTACAGTACAGAGGGCCCCTCCCTCAGCCACTGCAAAGAGGGGAGGCACATATGTCAGTATCTTTCTATGCACTTATCAGAGAGATCAAAGGCTTTTAGGATTATTCTATTCTAAGAATTTACAAGGGAGTATCAGGTGGGAAAGTGGAGTATGAAAGTGGACAAGGATGCTGACCATTGGAGCACAGCATCATGGAGAGGTGTTTTAAGCCCCTGATGTCTGCGGGCTGACCTGGCTAGTCTGAGACGGGACCCGTGGAAATGCCGTGCCTCGAGAAATGACCTTCCTCAAGAGCCATTTCCCCCTCATGGCCTGCTAAGCAACAGGCGCCTCCCCAGCCACTGGCATTACTGCAAGGCCTGCCTGCTAAGCAATGGGTGCCTTCCCAGGCGCTGGCGCTACCGCAAGACATTTACCCTCACCTCCTGATCACTTCTCACAATGTCCCTTTAGTTTCTAGTTATATTTCACCCGATTATTTCTATACTATAAGGCTAAAAATGTTCTTACATTGTAATACTAAAGCAAAGGTTAATAATAATAATGTAATAAGATTGAGAATATAATTGATTATGTGACTGTATCTAAGTCTAATTGGTGTCATTGCTGTAGCTAAGTAATCAGTTATTTATTATGCTGGGACAGATTGTGCCTTCAGTCTCTTGCCATGGCACCTGGGCAGCTTTCTTCCCACATGGTTCAGGCCTTCTTCCCAGGCAGCCCCCAGCGGGTTCCTTGCTGTTCTCACTGAGCAAGAAGGAGCTATGCCCTTTGCTTCCAGAACCCCAGACCACCCTCGGTGTGTCTGTCATCTTTGCCCAGGCCAGGGCAGCTGTCCCTGCTCAAGACCCCAGCACCTCACCTTCCTGCCTGTCCTCTGATTCTCCCATCCCTGACCCCACCCTGGCCTGTGGAATATTCCCAGAGAAACTCGCTCTGACGTGTCTACTTCCCTCCATACCGTCCCCGGCTCACTCTTAGATCCGAGGCTGCCCCACAAAGCTATGCAGGTGTTAGTGAGCCAGTGAGGGTGAAATTGGCACATTGCTTGTCCTGGCTGGGGCCTGTATCCAAGGAAGTGGAGAGGCGCCTTTTCCTAATTTCCACAAAGGCACCTCGGAGCCACCATGGGCCTTGAGTGCTCACAAACCTCTGGAAGGTCTAAAGCAAGGAGTTGGCCCTTGCTCCTCCGTGTTCTGTTGTAAGAGTCCTTGCTAAAGGCAATGGTGAGCTCTGGCCTAGCTGCCTGAATGAGGGGAGGTTTGGAGGGGACATTGTACTGGTTCATAAAAAAATATTTCTTTTCTTTGCTGGGAAGTGTCTCTCTGAAAGACAAGGAATGTTGTACCCTACCCCAGCACCCACGCATGACCTGGGCCCTGAGAACCTCACGGTGACAATTTCAGCTTTGTTTGTTAAATAGACATTACTATATAATTATATATCTTTTTATCACATACGTTCTCACTCTATCATCCAGGCTGGAGTGCAGTAGCGTGAACTCGGCTCACTGCAACCTCTACCTCACGGATTCAAGCGATTCTCCTGACTCAGCTTCCTGAGTAGCTGGAATTACAGGTGCACGCCACCATACTGGGCTAATTTTTGTATTTTTAGTAGAAACGGGGTTTGCCCATGTTGGCCAGGCTGGTCTCAAACTCCTGACCTCAGGTGATGTTCCTGCCTCGGCCTCCCAAAGTACTGGGATTATAGGCATGAGCTACCATGCCCAGCCTGTAGTTATAATTTTATGTATTTATTTTGAGACACAATCTCCCTCTGCTGCACAGGCTGGAGTGCAGTGGCACAATCTCAGCTCACTGCAACCTCCACCTCCTGGGTTAAAGCAATTCTTGTGCCTCAGCCTCCCAAGTAGCTGGGATTACAGGCATGCGCCACTACACTCAGCTAATTTTTGCGTTTTTGGTAGAGATGGGGTTTCACTATGTTGGCCAGGCTGATCTGTCTTGAACTCCTGTCCTCAAGTGATCTGCCTACCTATAACTTTTTTAAGCAATGGTGTCTCGTTCTCCTGCCCAGGCTTGAGTACAGTGGCCTGAACATGGCTCACTGCATCCGTGACCCCCTGAGCTCAAACGATCTTCCCACCTTGACCCAGGAGGTGCTGGCACGAGCCACCACGCCCCGTGTGTTCAGATTTTCTTCGTGTTTCTTTTCTGTTCAAGATCGCATGCAGGACACCACGTCGCCTTTAGTTGTCCCCACAGTTTTAATTCTGAAGGTGCAGTATTAGGAGGCTGAAGAAGCATGTACTTGCTGAATTTTTCCTTTGTTATATGCTGGGGATGGCAGCAGCAGCTCGCAGCTGAGTTTTGGTGTTCTGCCTGACAGTGACAGCTGAACAGGCACTAGATCCTTGCAAAACACTGGAGCTAGTGGGGGTATTCACCTTGCATAGTGTTCCTTCTCACACCGCCCTTCAGGTTGGGAGTGATGGGGAGTTACTGTTTAATGTGTGTGGAATTTCTCTTTGGGATGACAAAACTGTCTGGAAATAGATGGTGGTGATGGTTATACAACTTTACACATTTACTTAAAGCCACTGAATTATACACTTCAAATGATTAAAATGGTAACTTTTATTTCTCTTTTACTACAATTTTTTAAAAACCTCAAGAAATAAAGATGCAACTTAAGACTTCTGCTTTTTGGCCAGGTGCAGTGCCTCACACCTGTAATCCCAGCACTCTGGGAGGCCGAGGCAGGCAGATCACAAGGTCAGGAGTCCGAGACCAGCCTGACCAACATGGTGAAACCCCATCTCTACTAAAAATGCAAAAATTAGCCAGGCGTCGTGGCGGGTGCCTGTAGTCCCAGCTACTCAAGAGGCTGAGGCAGGAAAATCGCTTAAACCTGGGAGGTAGAGGTTGGAGTGAGCCGAGATCTCGCTGCTGCACTCCAGCCTGGGCGACAGAGCAAGACTCCGTCGCAAAAAGAAAAAAAGACTTCTACTTTTTGCTTCTCAGTAAGGGAAAACTTTATCTATTTTAAGTCTGTCCCTTGGAAGCCTTACATTTCTCAAGTAAGGTTCATCCCCAGAACTGGGATCAGCGATCAGGGCTGATGGAGCTACAGCACCACCGTCATCACTACTGCTAATGACAAAGGTGATAGCAACAGCGGCCATGACTGATGCTCACTGTGCTGGCAGGTATGCCACATGGTCCTGTCTGTTCTTTACACAGCCCCAGGGGCAGGTACGCTCATGGAAACATAGCACAGGGTAGTTAAGGGACTCATCCAACGTCATGCGGCTGGGAGCAGCAGCACCAGGATCCCTCCAGAACCAGAGCTCTTTCTCACACCCACGTCAGACTCCTCCAAAGCCACCTCAATAACAGGAGAGAGGTGTCCTTCGCTAAGCTCAGGAGGGAGGCTGCCAGGTGCCTGTGGAATGAGCCCTCTGGTCCAAATGAGGACGAGCAAGAGAAAGGGCTGTTTGCCTTCTTTAAAAGGATGACAATAATGACCAGTGTGTATTAAACACATACTATGTTCTACAGTAGTGTTCTCCAGGCTGACGTCACCGATAAATCTCTAGCCCCACAGATGCTCCACCAAAAAACACTGTCATAGCTGGGCACGGTTGTGTGTACCTGCAGTCCCAGTTATTCAGGAGGCTGAGGTAGGAGGATCACCTGAGCCTGAGACGTCGAGGCTACAGTGAGCTATGATCACACCACTGCACTCCAGCCTGGGTGACGAGAGTGAGACCCTGCCTCAAAACTAAATAATAAATAAATAAATAAATAAAATAGTTTCATAGCCAAGTAAATTTGGGAAGGGCCTCCTAGAGGATTTGAAAAGAACTGCAGTGATAACCCCTTAAGCTTTGTCTGACTCGGTGATTTCCAAATCTGTTTGGCCCAGCAGCCCATTTTCATTGTAAGATCCATCAGCGGGCCCCAGGCCTACAAGTTGCTATTCACAGGCTGTCTGAGCGGTACTTCCTTTTTTTTTTTTTTTTTTTTTAATTTCTTTTTAACATAGGGCCTCACTCTGTCACCCAGGCCGCAGAGCAGTGGCACAATCTCAGCTCACTGCAACCTCCACCTCCCAGGCTCAAGTGATCCTCCCAGCTCAGTCCCCCACCACCACCCAGTAGCTGGGACCACAGGTGTGTGCCACCATGGCCTAATTTTTATGTATTTTTTTGTAGAGACGGAATTTTGGCAGATTGCCCAGGCTGGTGTCGAACTCGTGGACTCAAGTCATCCACCAGCCTCATCCTCCCAAAGTGCTGGGATTACAGGCGTGAGCCACCACACCCGGCCTGAGCTGCACTTCTAAACACAGTGTCTCACCATGTCTTCCCCCCATGAGCAAGGAATGGAAGTCAAGTGTACAGAGGTCAGTGGCTGATCCACAGCACCCTATTCACTCAACTTAGAAAATAAATGCTAAAGGGTCTTAATATAGATAAAAGGCAGTTACAGGCTGGGCACAGTGGCTCACGTGTGTAATCCCAGTGTTTCAGGAGGTGGAGGCAGAATGATCACTTGAGCCCAGGAGGTTGAGGCTGCAGTGAGCTATGATAGTGCCATTGCACTCCAGCCTGGATGACAGAAAGAGACCCTGTCTCAAAAACAGGAGAGAGAGAGAGAGAGAAAGAAATAGTAGTTACAATAAGGCTGCCTGGCAGCCAGGGGATTCTAGCATCTGTACTGATAAGGGAAAAAGTAACTCCATTTTCTAATAAACCCTTTTATGTTCTGTCACCTTTAAGGATGAAATAGGGTTTTGTTTCGTAAATAAAAATGTCGACATGTCCCCCCACTGCCATGATGAGAAGGGACCACAGTCCTGAGACCCAGCAAAGTCCCAGTCTTGCAGACACGGGCAAGCCTCTGGGAACTTTGGGTTGCCTGTGAAATGTACACGTCCTTTGGAGTAAAGTGGGGAGTTCTTTCTTCAAAGTGAGGCCGGGCACAGTGGCTCACACCTGTAATCCCAGCACTTTGGGAGGCCGAGGCAGGCGGATCACCTGAGGTCAGGAGTTTGAGACCAGCCTGGGCAACACAGTGAAACCCATCCCTACTATAAATACAAAAATTAGTGGTGCCGTGTGTCTGTAATCCCATCTATTCAGGAGGCCAAGGCAAGAGAATCGCTTGAACGGGGTAGGCAGAGGTTGCAGTGAGCTGAGATTGCACCACTGGACTCAAGTCTAAGCGATAAGAGCAGGACTCCTCCAAAAAAAACCAAAAGTGGGCCAGGCACGGTGGCTTACACCTGTAATCCCAGAACTTTGGAAGGCCGAGGAGGGTGGATCACAAGGTCAGGAAGTTTGAGACCAGCCTGGCCAACACAGGGAAACCCTGTCTCTTACTAAAAATTCAAAAATTAGCCTGGTGTGGTGACACACACCTGCAGTCCCAACTACTCAAGAGGCTGAGGCAGGAGAATCACTTGAACCCGGGAGGCAGATGTTGCAATAAGCTGAGACCACACCATTGTACTCCAGCCTGGGTGACAAGAGTGGGACTCCGTCTCAAAAAAAAGTGAACGCTTATATGCATAACCTTCTGAGCAGATTTTTGGTTGGGCATGATGGTTGTTGTAGGCAAGTGACCTAGGTCATTCTAGGGTGTCCAATCTTTTGGCCTTCCTGGGCCACACTGGAAGAATAAGAATCATCTTGGGGCACAGATAAAATACACTAAGACAGCTAATGAGTGGGGAAACACAAAAAAATAATAATTTTTTTTGAGAGAGATTCAGTAGCCAGCTATATTTAATAAGAAAAAAACTATACTAGCAAAATTAAAATTCTCAAAAGACTGATAAAATCTATATAAGTAATAATGGCATTCTTTGTTTTATTGTACTTTTTTATTGTAGTTCTGGGGTACACGTGCAGATCTTGCAGGATTGTTGCATAGGTACACACTTGCCATGGTGGTTTGCTGTCTCCATCCCCCTGTCACCTACATCAGGCATTTCTCCCAGTGTTATCCCTCCCCAACCTCCCCACCCTCTACTGTCCCTCCCCTAGCCCTCACACCACTTGGTGTTTGGTTTTCTGTTCTTGTGTCAGTTTGCTGAGAATGATGGTTTCCAGATTCATCCATGTCTCTACAAAGGACATAAACTCATCCTTTTTATGGCTGCATAGTATTCCATGGTGTATATGTGCCACATTTCTCTGTCCAGTCTATCATTGATGGGCATTTGGGTTGGTTCCAGGTCTTTGCTATTGTAAACAGTGCCACAATGAATGCAGTGTGCATGTGTCTTTATAATAGAATAATTTATAATCCTTTTGGTATATACCCAGTAATGGGATTGCTGGATCAAATGGAATTTCTGTTTCTAGATCCTTGAGGGATCGCCACACTGTCTTCCACAATGGTTGAACTAATTTACACTCCTACCAACAGTGTAAAAGTGTTCCTATTTCTCCACATCCTATCCTGTATCTGTTGTCTCCAGATTTTTTAATGATCGCCATTCTAACTGGGGCGAGATGGTATCTCAATGTGGTTTTGATTTGCATTTCTCTAATGACCAGTGATGATGAGCATTTTTTCATATGTTTGTTGGCTTCATAAATCTCTTCTTTTGAAAAGTGTCTGTTCATATCCTTTGCCTACTTTTGAATGGGTTTGTTTGTTTTTTTCTTGTAAATCTGTTTTAGTTCTTTGTAGATTTTGGATATAAGTCCTTTGTCAGATGGGTAGATTGCAAAAATTTTTCCCCATTCTGTTGGTTGCTGGTTCACTCTAATGATTGTCTCTTTTGCTGTGCAGAAACTCTTAAGTTTAATTAAATCCCATTTGTCTATTTCGGCTTTTGTTGCCATTGCTTTTGGTGTTTTAGTCATGAAGTCCTTGCCTATGCCTATGTCCTGGATGGTTTTGCCTAAGTTTTCTTCTAGGGTTTTTATGGTGTTAGGTCTTATGTTTAAATCTTTAATCCATCTGGAGTTAATTTTAGTGTAAGGAAGGGGTCCAGTTTCAGCTTTCTGCATGTGGCTAGCCAGTTTGCCTGACACCATTTATTAAATAGGGAGTCCTTTCCCCAATGCTTTTTTTTTGTCAGGTTTGTCAAAGATCAGATGGTTGTAGATGTGTGGCGTTACTTCCAAGGCCTCTGTTCTGTACCATTGGTCTATATCTCTGTTTTGGTACCAGTACCATGCTGTTTTGATTACTGTCACCTTGTAGTATAGTTTGAAGTCAGGTAGCGTGATGCCTCCAGCTTTGTTCTTTTTACTTAAGATTTTCTTGGCTATGTGGGCTCTCCTTTGGTTCCATATGAAATTTAAAGTGTTTTTTTCCAGTTCCATGAAGAAGGTCGATGGTAGCTTGATGAGGATAGCGTTTAATCTATAAATTACTTTGGGCAGTATGGCCATTTTTGAGATATTGATTCTTCCTAACCATGCGCATGGAATGTTTTTCCATCTGTTTGTGTCCTCTCTTATT